>JASANF010012618.1:0-18648 GCA_030248245.1 Trissonchulus sp. WLG1_4 | reverse complement strand
ATAGAAAAATCAAAACTAAAAAAATTCGATAATTTCTGACAGGTACGTGCTATAGTGATGTTGTATATATCGTTAGACGCAGAATGGAATGGGCTATTGAATGATATCTAATACATTAGGTTTCCTATAATTAGGCGGAAAAAATAGATTTTATTTGAATTAAAATTTTTAACTTCAAATTTTCCGAAATAATTTAACTTCATGAAAATCTCCATCAAAAATGCTTTCGAATGATATAGACATTGTGGGGGTTACCTCAAACGACTAAGCTGCTATGAAGCAATGAAGTTCCGTACATACACTTTTTGGTCAGACTATAGTTGAATCCATCCCATAGTTTTTGAAACAAAAAATGTCGGGTTTTTTGGAAATGAAAAACACCAAAATTAAATAAAAAACACTCAATTTGGCATTTTTGGGCCTACAGTAACCCACGAAACTAACACCAATAGCAACAACAACAAAAGTTGGCTAGCTGGCCGCCTGGGCCAGCTTACACACAAAACACGATCACACATAATGGTAAGTTTACACACAAACACACACACAATTTTGTCCAAGCGATTACACGTACATAGCACGTGTAATTCGCTAGGGCAAATCAAATGTAAGGTCCTGTCGCTACTGTGCTAGCGACAGGAAAAAAGTGATGCAATGTTCTTTATTTTAAGAATTTAAAGATTTCGTGGGAGACAAATAGTGTTCAACCAAGTTTCCGGAAAACTGTTATATTGCATTTAGTTTTCAATGAAGCCGTGAAGTCGTGAACTGTTACGAACTTTCTAAATCCTATTTACATTTCTAAAATAGTCTCCGAAAATAGTATTCGATTATTAACGCTTCCATTTCTTTTTTCTTTCACAATCGGGTCTCCTCTTGCGTTCAAGACCGGATTCATGGTTAATTTTTGGTTGTGATCCACCAAGGGTCGTTTACAGCTACACCCGCATATCTCCCCAGCCTCAAGGTGTTCCAAGAGGCGAACCTTGGGTACTTTAGGGGTGAAATCTCTCGCAAAAAATCAAATAAATACCAAAACTTGAACACGAATCTAGCATATTTGTGTGTCTGGAATTCTCCAGAGCTGTTTTCCCATCCTGCCCGCCCCTAGGTCTCAGAATGGGTCAAATTTTCGAAATTGAGAATTTGATCTCCCTAGAAGTTATCAGAGCAGCCGATTTGAAACTTGTGAATTTATGGTTCGTTTTTGGGTATTACCATCCTGGACCCAACACCTACCCATCCCCCATCTTTGAGGGTAGCCGACAGACTGTAAGATGTGGGGGGGGGGGTTGCACATACATATGTACATTGAAGACATACGTCGACATTTGGCGTCTCCGGAATGTCACTCCACGGCTGAAGCTTAAGTTTTTATCCGGGTAATAGACTGCCCTCCAACTGCGGCCTAATTTGAGCAATGGCCTCAGTGTCCTCAGCGACTAGTCTACAAACGTGTACAGCGGCATACTCTTGCTCTTGCCTAGTCTTATAAAACAGCATATTCTTAACACGTTCGCGGCATTGTCACCCACCGGTGGGTGACATCATGTTTCCGTAATACGCATTTTATCCACCGGTGGGTGACAACATTGATGAGAGAAGGCAGTGAAATTTTTCACTATGCGTAGTAAAAGCAGCCTAAAATGTCCCACCAGTGGACCCACATAAGGCAGATATAAATAAATTACCAAGAGTGCATAATAAGAAGAGTATGACACTGGGCCAATTCCTGGCAGGGGTCGGAATTACAACCAGCGACCATTAACTCCAAAAACAGGCCACGAATTGGACCATAGTGCCACCCCCACAAACTGGACCCCGGTCCAAAACGTGGCAGGGGTAGCCCCCCTCCCACAAATCCGACCCCGGTCCAAAACGTGGGGGGGTACCCCCCCACAAATCAGACAATAGTGGTCAAAACGTGGGGGGTACCCCCCACAAATTGGACCCCGGTCCAAATCTTGGGGGGGGGACCCCCCCACAAATTGGACCCCGGTCCAAATCTTGGGGGGGTACCCCCCCACATTTTGGACCCCGGTCTGAAAATGGACCCTAGTCCCAAATCACCAAAATTTTGCTCCAAATGCAGTTTTCGGCCAATCTATGCCCTGTTGGGGCTACTCAGCCTCAACTTTTGGCTTGTGGGGTTGCCGACCCCTGCAAGGCCGGGTACAACCCATTGTATTCGTTTTTCTGGATGCTTTTGTTGATTATATGAAACATCAAGGGACCCCCCTACCCCTTGTGAACTTGAAAAAATTTTGGTAATGGATTTGTATGAAAACTGTTTTCTATGGGTGATTTAGGTCCCAAATTGTGGATCCGACAAGCGTTTTAGTTTGTGCCCGTCAAGACTTCCATACTGCTTCACCTAGGGGAGGGGGTTAAAATGGACAAATTTTTCAACAATGCGGATTCTTTGTTCTGGGGTAATTTTACCTCCTGAGTCCTGAACACGAATTTGAGCTCCATTATTGTGTGTACGGCTCGCAAAAACCTGTGCGACCGCCTCTCCTCCAGAGACCTAAGGGGTCCAATTTTCTAATTCTAGATTTTGACGTCCCCAGGGGTAATTTGGGCATTTTGGGCATTTCAAAATACATTTTTAAATTTTTTTTTTGAATTTTAAAAATATTTAAAATTTTAATAAATTTGATTTTTTTCAGATGTTTTCCTGGAACGCTAATATTTGCTTTCAAGAATGCCGAAATAATC
Source organism: Trissonchulus sp. WLG1_4 (assembly GCA_030248245.1). NCBI lineage: Eukaryota > Metazoa > Nematoda > Enoplea > Enoplida > Ironidae > Trissonchulus > Trissonchulus sp. WLG1_4. The sequence continues at coordinate 15,930 of JASANF010012618.1, read as the reverse complement.
CCAAAACATCAAAATCACGCAATTTTAAAAAATTTTAAGATTTTTATTTTTCCTAAAATTTTTTGATTTGTACCAATTTGAAGATTTTAAAACTTTAAGACAATACAACCACACAATTACAATTCCAGGAAAAAATCTGAAAAAAGTCAAATTTTTTAAAATTTGAAATTTTTTTAAAATTTTTAAAAAAATTTTAAAATGTATTTTCGAAATGCCCAAAATGCCCAAATTAACCCTGGGGACGTCAAAATCTCGAATTAGAAAATTGGAACCCTTAGGTCTCAGGAGGGGAGGCGGTCGCACAGGTTTTTGCGAGCCGTACACACAATAATGGAGCTCGAATTCGTGTTCAGGAGGTAAAATTACCCCAGAAAACAAAGAATCCGCATTGTTGAAAAATTTGCCCATTTTAACCCCCTAAGTGAGGCAGTATGGCTATGGAAGTCCAGACGGGCACAAACTAAAACGCTTGTCGGATCCACAATTTGGGACCTAAATCACCCATAGAAAACAGTTTTCATACTAATCCATTACCAAAATTTTTCCAAGTTCACAAAGGGTAGGGGGGTCCCTTGATGTTTCATATAATGAACAAAAGCATCCAGAAAAACGAATACAATGGGTTGTACCCGGCCTTGCAGGGGTCGGCAACCCCACAAGCCAAAAGTTGAGGCTGAGTAGCCCCAACAGGGCATAGATTGGCCGAAAACTGCATTTGGAGCAAAATTTTGGTGATTTGGCACTAGTGTCCATTTTCAGACCGGGGTCCAAAATGTGGGGGGGTACCCCCCCAAGATTTGGACCGGGGTCCAATTTGTGGGGGGGTACCCCCCACGTTTTACCACCACTAGGGTCTGATTTGTGGGGGGGTACCCCCCCCCACGTTTTGGACCGGGGTCGGGTTTGTGAGGGGGGTACCCCTGCCAAGTTTTGGACCGGGATCCAGTTTGTGGGGGTGGTACTACGGTCCAATTCGTGGCCTGTTTTTGGAGTTACTGGTCGCAGGTTGTAATTGCGACCCAGTGTCATACTCTTCTTATTATGCACTCTTGAAATTACAAAGAACGTAAAGCAAAAAACATGAGCGCCCTTTTGTGACCTAAAGAGCGCCCTATGCGCAGAGAAAATTTTTTCAAAAACTGTATAAGCCGCGAACGTAAAGTCTCATCAAAAAACATCAAACATAAGCATAACTAAGCCTAGGACTATGCCAAGCATCAAGAGTTGACCGATGGTTTCGCATCCAACACAACCTTTGAAAAAAAGGATCGTTTCCCAAAGATGATATTTCTTTACAAGTTATACCACACAGTTTTACTTTTGCATCATACAATTACCTGTTGTGGAAATTGGCAACGTTTTCGTCACGTTTAAAACTCCCTGACATCTGTACTTTTTAAATTACTGCTCATTTATGTGAGAAAATAGCGAAATGTACAAAACAAAGCAAAAATATACCGTCCGGGCTTTGGATGGGTCAGAAATTACTTTCGACTACAACCATGTAAAACTGATTTGCTGCGAGTGTACTGTGTATGTGTGCGAGCTTTATTCGTTTCAAATACAAAAGGCATAATACTAGAATACCATTGCACTTTCAATTCCGTTATCCCAGATTGTTATTCAAAAAAATATTTACGCAATTTAGTTGTTTCAGGTTTCTGTAGTTGTGTAATCAGGTGACCATTTTGACAATGTGTTTACCACTAAATTATACAAAACCGTTTCTGGAGCGAGATGGTTTGATAATCACCACATTTCTGGCAGTGGATGTGATTGCATTTGTCAGCATGCTATTCTACATTTATGTTCTGGCGATAATACTGAAATTCCGGAAGAGTCATTTCAACACTGCGTTCTACACGATGATGGTTAGCATGGGGATCGCAGACATTTCGGTGATCATGACTCACTTCACTATCGTAAATCCTTCTGTGCTTTTGGGAGTACAAAACATACCCAGATGGTACAGTTTTGTAAACGGGTTTTTGTTGGCATGGCTAGCAAATACTTCTACTAATCACTTAGCTTTTATAGCTTTAAATAGAATGCTGGCGGTTTGGGCACCTAAAAATTATGAAGCCTACTTCAACTCTAAAGTTACCGCTTTTGCAGTTATATTTAGTTACGGGGGTGACTTAGCAATACATATTGGGTCCTATTACTGCACTATGGAGCATCACGTGCCCGACCTGGCATTTACTGACTGTAATAAAGGCTCTTGTTCCTATCTATTCTATTGGATGAAACAATTGCAAGATGTGTTTAGTGTGGCTTTGCCTGTTGTCATGAACGCAGCAACTATTTACAAGTTTAGAGAAATTAAAAGTCAAATGTCCAGTACCAATTCAGAACTGTTTAAAAAGGAAAAGCGCATGTTTATACAGTTTGTTACGATATTTGCTGTGTTCACTATTTTTAACATAGCGTATTGGGTGGTCTCGTTTTCTGGGGCAGAGGCAACAGATGGCCTGCAAATGTTCATGTCGGGTATATTTATGATTCACAGCTCGGTCAATCCCTATTTGTTGGTTATATTTGGCACGGAACTGCGAAAGCTTGCATTGCCTGGTTGGGTCGGTAAAGTGGAGCCAGGAACAACTACTGGTAGCCATGCTAAAAAAACAGTATCTTCTGTGGCGGTGAACCCTGGAGTCTGAATCTTCTGTGGTGGTAAAATTGATCTTCAAAGTATTGAAATTATTGATGACTCTGTTCAATTAATCAAACAATCCTATTTTCGAACGCAACTCGACCCTTTGCAGAGAAATTAACATTCAATAGTTCATCATGCTGTTTGACTATTGGGTTTGAGGCACTGTTTTAGTTTTCTCAAACTCATTTGTAAATTTTTCGCAGCTGCTAATCAAAATTTGCCCTTATCCCTGTCCCTGTGTCCTTAAGGACAAGTATGGACCGGGCTTCAAGGATTTCACGGGCTAAACTCGGCTCTTGTTCAGTCCACTTGTAGGTTATCAGCTTGGTGCAGTAGACAGGCGGTTTGTGGTTGTAGTTATCTATGTTTAGATGATGTCGCGTGCAAGCGTATGGCGTACACAGAGATAGGGTTTTTACGTTTGCGTAAGTGTAGGGCGCTATTCTTAAGTTTAGCTGAAGACTACCCCGCATACCCGCTGTGGTGGTTCAAATCCCTCTTGGGTCATTTTTGATTTTGCTGTAGGTACACGTTTCACACATTAGAACAAAAATAGCTGTCATAGCTAGGGTTGTTTCAGTTAACTGATAACTGATTACTTTTTTTATTTTAGTAATCAGTTAAAGTTAACTGATAACTTAACTGATTACATTTTGCGTAGCAGTTAAACTTTTTACTTTAACTGATTTAGTGACAAAGGCAGTTAACTTAACTGTAACTTAACTGAAGTTATCGCCAAAAACTGATTTAAATCAGTTAACTGAAAATATTTTCAGTTAACACGCTTAACTGAAAATATAATTTCAGTTATGCGCATAACTGAAAATCATTTTCAGTTATGTTATGGAAAGTTCCATTTTTATGCAAAATAGGCATGTTGCTTGTGTTGGAAAACGCTCACATAATTATTTGTGTAAGTTATAGCACGATGCAGTGCACCAATTTATACGCAAAGTTACTTGAAGCGCCTCGTACATGAACGAATGCGCGCAGCACACAAGTTTATGCACGTTTGTTTCACGTGCCAGACTGCCAGGGCGAATAGTTGTTGAGTGCACATTACAAAGTATATCCCTCATGTCAGGACCCTGTACTCAACTGAGGCGGGGGGCGTAGCGAAACGCCTTTCTTAGTGTCTTGAACTCAGGGGGGAGGGGTATCCCCCTCAGTTGAGTACGGGGTCTTATTCGGTTTTGAGGCGGGTAACTCTCTCTCTCTCATTTTAAGACATTCTGAAAGTTATGACGTATGAAATTCTGAAGGTACTCCCCCTCAAAAGCGTACAAAAAATGGCTATTTTGCGCTCCGCATTGGACGCAAGCCCCAAGGCATAATAGGGAGGGTGTCATACTCTTACTTTTATAACTCTTGATATCAGTGGAAGGATATAAGTTAAATTATGCAAAATGTATGTAAAACATATGTAAAATTAAAGCAAAACTAAACTAGAAAGCGGGAACATGTTTAAAATAATAATCATGAAAGAAGTAAAACTAATTTAAGTTTTTGTAAATGCACATTCACTGCTGTAGCCGGTAGCCACGGCGTGTAATACAAACATTTATATATCATTTCGGAAAGTATAGTCTAGTGGATTTGCAAGTTATTTGTAAAGTGGTATTAAGTTATGTTAGTTAATAAAAACGTGCAATTTTAACGCATCCTCAAAATTCTGAACATTTCCAAATTTTGGCCCCATAACTGATTAATTTCAGTTAAAGTATCAGTTAAAGTTATCAGTTAACTGTAACTTTAACTGATTTAATTTTTGGCCAATAACTTAACTGTAACTTTAACTGATTTAATTTTTGCCAAATAACTTAACTGTAACTTTAACTGATTTAAAATCTCATAACTTAAACAACCCTAGAGCGCAATCTATAGCGTTGGCACAAATTGCCCATATAAATGTCACAAAAAGCGCTGCAGCGCTACTGGCTTATATAGCACCTTCGATAGCGCTTATAGCACAAACAGCGCAATTAGAGCTAGGTATGGCAATAGCGTATGTTTGTGTCGTTTACATTACGTTACGTTCGTAACCTATTTTTGAAATTTGACCTGGCACAAATTCATCTTTCAATAATTATTCCCCTTGAATTCGTTGTATGACTATAACCCTTGGTACCCTTGAATGTTAAATTTGTGAAAATTTACATAATTGGTGTTAGTATTAGTATAATAATTGTTATTGGTGTTGTTCAAAATTTGTGTTATTTGTGCGAAATTCTAACTGTATCTGTATTCTTAAACGTTTATTTTTGGATATGAGTAAATTAAAATTTTGCATATAAATTTAAATTAATATATGTAAACTTTAAATATGAACTAAATTTTAACTTTCATACTTGTTGTTAGAAGCCACAAAGAATATTGTGAAGTTTTATGTATTTATGTTTAGTTTGTTTCTCATACGTATGCATCCAAAAGCTAAAGTAAAATATAAAAAGCAATTTAGTAGAACAAAATCTGACTACAGAGAAAGCGGATATGACACAAAAAACTGACACATAAATTCCTTTTTTGACAGTTTCGTTGCTAGAATTTAGAAAAATTACAACATACTTGTATAAATAAATAACTGCACTAAACATGAGTTAAATACATAGATATCATACATACGTATCTCACACTCATTATCATTATTATTATTTATGTGGTGTTGTTTGGCACTTTGTGATATATACACATTTAAATTCCGCAAAAAAATTGAAACGTTTTTGTGTGGTGACGTGTTATCTTTCAATAAATAAAATATATAATTCGTACTTATTTTTGTTTAGCTAAGTCAGTAGTGCATAACAGATCAAACAAAAGCCGTCATAGCTTACTCAACCTTTTTGCATCATAAAATATTATGATTTTGCTTAATGATGTGAACATTAACATAAACTTTTCTCAAAATGAAAGTCCAACTGAAACATTAAAGTATCCTGAAGTAGGTATTTGATTTTGTAAGTGAGCTCAAAAGTGAACCAATTTGAACCAAGTTTTTTGACAAAATTGAAAAATAACGTTAAAATTTGTCAGTGAAAAGGTCTAAGTGATAGCAGTTCGGTGTGCCTGAATTGCCTAAGTAATACACTAATTTTGGCTACTTTTTTTGTACCTTTTGAGTCAAAACGGACGCCAAAACTGGCACTGGTTCATCCAATGGACACCAGTTCACTTCAGCACCCGCTCCAAAATGTGAGCCAGAAGCAGATAAATTAATCATTAACTAATTAATTAATTATTATATTCTTGGCTGAAACACGATTTTTCCTGTAAAACTCATGATCACAAAATTTTGTGCTAAATATCTTAGTTCGAATGAAAAAATTGACTTAAGGTGGTAGTAACGTTTTCGACAGTTTTGCAGGAGTAACAATTGACAACTTACGATTAATTTTCAATCAATAATTTATGGTACGCATATTAATTTAGGAAACTATAAACTATTATGAGATAAATGCTTGCTAAAATAGCTTGAAACAATCATATTTAATTTTCATAGAAAATATTTTTCAGCCAGTTACGACAATTTTTCGGAAATTTTATGTTTAGCTAAGCCAAAGTAGTAGCTAGTCAAAACGACCGTTTATTGAAAAAAGAAAAAATGACACACGGCACGGGCATGTCAAAAACCTTCAATTTAGATGCCAAAACTTATCCTTCCGCTTTTCACTTTTTGAGATTACGTCACATTTATGTAACATTTCTTTTTGAACTAAAGTGCATTACACAAAAGTCCGCAAAAATTGACAACTACTGGAAGGATTTTGTTCAAAATTTGGGATAAATTGGCACACATATATGTCTACTTTATGCTAAAATTTCAAAAATTTTGTTCGCTTAAATTTTGCGTTACATCAGTTTCATTCACAGAAATCTGTAAAATTGTACTTCCGTGGACTAAATCTCAAGTCTCAATGTTGCAATCTTTTCATGCGTTATTTTACATGTTTTTTTAGACAATTTCTGATGTGTCAATTTTTTTAGCCTATTTCGTAAAAAAATTAAATTCAAAAATTCGTATACTTTTCAAAATTCGAAAAAATTCAAAATTGAAGGTTCGTAACTTCTTTTCTGCATCACATAAATGTACCAAAAGTTAGCATTGACATTCACCCTGTTATTGGCTATGTTGGTATAAAGAATAAAATTAGTTGGAATTACCCTGCCAATTTTACAAGAAAAGCATGAAAAATGCAAAAATTCACGAAATTAGACTACTTTAACAGCGTCTGCTGACTAGCTTGAGTAGTTATCATGCCGTTATGGACCCTGTAGGTTTTGTATCCAGGCCGTACAACAAGGTGTATTCAGGCCCTACCAGAGAGTGTAAGTCCCTTGTATTAGTCAGACTACTACTGAACAAACTTGTCTGTAGGTTTTGTATTCAGGCCTTACCAGAGAGTGTATGTCCCTTGTATTAGTCAGACTACTACTGAACAAACTTGTCTGTAGGTTTTGTATTCTGACCCCAAGGGTGTAAGATTGGTGTATAGGTTTCCTACAAGGATTTACTGAACAAACCTCTGTTTGTATGTTTAATATTTAAACCCTGACAGAAATAGAAACATTTTGTAGCACTAATTTTTAAACGATGTTTGTGAAAGTCCTTTTCAGGGTGTGTGAAATCTCACGCAGCAGTCACGAGATAACTCACAATATATATACACTATTTATTAAACATGAAAAAATACACATTATATGATGTCAATTATGTTTAATTCGGCTTCACTATTGTCTTCTTGCCCGTCTGGTTGTTGTTGTTGCTGTGGCTGAGGCTCTTCCAACCCCTCTTCAGCCAGATTATCGTCGCCATCAACCTCTTCTTCACCTTCATTTTCTTCTTCCTGATCTCCGAGGGCCTGTTGGTACGTTCTTTTTCGCTGCTTCTGAAAACAAAATTGAAAGTTAAAACTAATTATATATTTATAATTTATAATGCAAATATATACATACTTTACCTACATGGAACATGTATCATATAAGCTTTTATTTAAGAATTATCACGTAAATTTAATATTTAAAAGTGTAATGTTACGATAGAAATATGTATGATTTAAAGTGCTGCCTAATAAAAGATAAAAAAACTACGATATATCGCTTACTTGCATCTTGACGGTTACCAGTGTGTGTAAAGGCTCGGGGATCAAGAAACTGCAACCGACGTCACACACATCGCAGCACTGTGCCACAATTCTACGCAGCCTTTCGATTCGCAGCACCACCTTGTCAATGACTTCGTTCACTAAAACAGTAATATATAGCATTGTTATTACAGTACTAACAACTACTCTTACCGTATACATCACGATAGTGCAGACAAATAAAATAACTAGGACATATATTAAAGTTAAACATACACTACAACACACGTCTACTAGGAAAATATCATAAAAACGTATCAAATCCTCAACAAAGAGATAAAATCTTATTCTCTGTGACTGTGGGTCTTGGCCCGAACATCTGTGTTTCTTTAAAGTCGACACCAAAAAATATGGTGTTTCCACACGACTCTCCTTTATCCTCGAAATCGGGATAAATTACTAAAATAATAGAATAGTCGTCATTCTATTTACTATAAACTAACTCAATGTATTAATTAAACTAACTCAATTGTTATACTATATTGTATACTAGTATAAATTTATACATTTTGTGTGAGTGTGAAATACCGTGTAAGTTCCGCTGAATGAACTCTTCATGGATGTCTGGAGGCAACATCACCTGTAGTGTGGGGTCTGTCGTATGCGTACGGCAAACCACCGTATAGGCTGCCTCAATGGCCCTCATCAAAGCAGTAAAAGCCAGATACACGTCGATTAGTATCATTATCTGAAAAATTAAAATACACGTTTTCATTTACATATGTTCCCTTATTTTCCAGTCTAATAATCAGTTAGTATTCATTTAATCCTCAAAAGAGCAAACATATTGTAAAATTGGGATAGTAGTTATTACAGTTTCATTTAAAAATTGAGTTCTTGAAAAGAATAATGCAAAATTTTTCTAAGTCCAACTTTAGGCCTGAATTTTTGTCTGAAAATTTCTAAGTCTATTATATGGTAGAGTATATGCTCAGGCAGGAGCAGCTGCCGTTGTAAAGTATATAAGAAACTTGCTCTCAGCTGCCTATGTAAAGGGGCAGACTTGAAATAGAAAATTTAGTAATGTTTAAGGTGAGAAATGAAACAAATATATTAATAGTTTTTAAACCTGTAATAACTAATTGATTTTTTAACCAAATTAAACCATATTTGACAATCAGTAAGATCAAAAAGTTTTCTTTAACATATCAAAAAATGAAACAATTCTGTGTAGCGCAAGTTTTTTTATTCCCTTCTATATTATAGGTATGAAAATGGTTACAAATCAACAAAAATTGAAGTCTATTATATGGCAGAGTATATGCTCAGCCAGGAGCAGCTGCCCGCCGCTGTAAAGTATATAAGAAACTTGCTCTCAGCTGCCTATGTAAAAGGGCAGACTTGAAATATAAAATTTAGTAATGTTTAAGGTGAGAAATGAAACAAATATATTAATAGTTTTTGAACCCGTAACTAATTGATTTCTTAACCAAATTGAACCAAATTTGACAATCAGTAAGATCAAAAAGTTTACTTTAACATATCAAACAATGAAACAATTCTGTGTAGCACAAGGTTTTTTATTCCCTTCTATATTGTAGGTATGAAAATGGTTACAAATCAACAAAAATTGAAGTCCAATTAAGTTTTAGCGCTTCGACTAGTTATACACTCTGTTTTCAGCGTATTTATATGCCTTATAATAAACACTCGTAGTTAAAAAAGTTTTAGGAGGAAAATTAAAATGTGTCAACTTTGACTACCTTGATTTTTACTCAAATTTTGGAAGACTGAGAACATAACTAAATATTACTTACCAACAAAGGAAGGTCGGTTTGTCTTATGGTCTTTATAGAGAGCTCTATTGTTGTGACCGGTGTGACAAGAGAGACAGCAAACTACAAACTTTCTAAAATTGCTGCTGTATATATAGCTCTTTTTATTTAGGTCAAGTTGGTTTTTTTTTCCAAATCAAAGTTATTGGTGCCTTTCTTGAAATCACTTAGCTGAGTAATTTTTCCGTTTTGGGTAGTTATAGTGGGTTAATTTTAATTACAACTTAAATCTGTTGATTGATTCTGGAAGTAAATTTTTCCTGAAAAATTTTCTGGGTCAAGCTTTTTTAATTGTCTTAATGATTTTTCAAATACAAAACCTTTCAGCCATATGCCGAGAAAGAGGATCTAAAAGAAGGTTTTTTTAAAAAACAGTTTTATGGGTGAATCTTTTCAATCCACTTTTCGTTAAGTTTTGTGTAATTTTTTGATTACAAAATCTTTCAACCATTTTCATTAATTAAGAAAAAGATTTCTCCAAGTACCTTTTTCACCCAATTTTTTCGGATGAATCTTTTTAATCATCCTCATTAATTAAGAAAACGATCAATTTGAAAAACTTTGTACCCCAGTAAATTTTGAGTTAGTGTACCAGTAAGCTTTTTTATATCAATTTTTGAATTTCAATATAACTAACCATGAAAACTTTAACCTAGATTGAGAGATATAAAAATGGTCGAGATTTTCAAAATTTCATAAGTTCTGTAACTACAACAACAACTACTACTGCCACTACTACTACTACTACTACTACTAAATTTTAATAAGGCAACGCCAATATACATGTATACCAGCAAGGAGTAGTGTAGCATAAAAATTTAAACAGAAACACATGTGCATTGTGATTGTTCAAAATAAACTCTTAATATTTGGCCGACGCTGATTCAATGTAACATCAACGTGGCAGTACTGATTCAACATGTTCTCGCCATATTTGGCTGCTCCAATGAATTGTGTCTGAACATAGCAGTTTTCGCATAAGCTTAGCATATTTTTTTGAGACACATAAGCTTGAAAGCGTGTAGTTGTTGCCCCTGTGCCAAGTCCCCAAAGAGCCGATGATAAAGCCAAAGACTTTGACACTTTTCAGACCCATGCCAATTCTCATGTCTTCCGCCAGTTGCTGATATTTTTCTTCCTTTTGCACTCTAGATGTTGAAAGCGCATGTGCCCCATTTTCAAAAGACACTCTCACATCAACTAGATACGCTTGTTTTTTAGAGTAGTCAATTATCGTTATGTCGGGTATTTGTCTTATAGTGGACCGTTTCGGCTTTTGGTCAATTTGCTTCACCCCCATTTTTTGTGGTATCGCTCGCTGCAACTGATGGACTATACTGTCGTGACGTAGCTGGTACAATGTTGAATGTTTCATACAGTGATTCAAAATGTGGGGAAGGGTTTCTTGAGAATAGCCACAGATTCTGCACCTCGAGTCACCCTTTCCAGTCCACTGTTTATAGGCAGCATTTGTTGGAATAACATTCAATCTTGCACGATGTATAAATTTGTAAGCGGAAAAGCTCGTATAAGCCCCCGTTGTGTGGAAATGACCATGCGCTTGATTTTTGTTTTCTGCTGCGCATTGGGCAACTTTTCCTTGATTCTTATGTTTGCTCAACACATCGCTATAATATAGCCGTAGTGCTTGACGCAGATGTTTTGTTAGTAAATGACGATTGTTTTCTTTTATCAGTAGTCTTTCTTGGCCATATCGAATAACGATTTCTCTATCTTCCCATGCAAACACAAAATTCACTTTTTTGGTCAGCCAGTGGTAGCTTTTTCTAACGTCCATCCAAAAAGTGGAGGTTCTCAGTGGTAGTTCTCTAAATTTATCATTTAGGAAACCTATACAATCAGAGACTGATGCCTTTCTGCGAATATAGTTTGAAGTGACATTGTGCAATTGCTGCCAGGCGAGCGTTCTTATTGTTTCATCAGATGTTGTCAGGAGTTTGAACGCATGAACTATTGTCAGTAGGTCATATTCGTCTGCTATTGGCGTAATACCCAAACCGCAAATATTTCTGTCGGCGTAGATATAACTTGTAGCAGATTGATTTGGTAAGCGCAATACATTTTTTATGCCCTTTCTAATTTTATTATCAAAATTTGTTAGTTGTGTTTTTCGGATGCGGCATCCTCGAATGAGAAACTGTAGCTTGGGCAGAAGAAAGCGTACAAGTGCATCCAGTTTTTGCCAAGGAGCCAGTTGACTTTTTACGATTTCGGCCCACTCAGTTTCAAGTTGTTGTAGCAAAAAGGATGGGGCTTGATCACATCGAATGCCCATTGGTGTTCCCAGGTACTTATACCACTCTGTATCTTTCAAGGCCGTCAATGTACCCGTGCTTATAGTGAACTTGTGGTTACTGCTGGCATGACCTCGTTGCATGTACATGGATGCGCATTTTTCCGGTTTTAGCTTCATAGAGCACCAGTCAGCTTGTTTCTCTACCTCTAGTAGTAATTGTTCCATTGAGGTTCGGTTTTTAGCAATACAAGATCATCAGCGTAAGCTAAAATGGATACGTTAAAGTCACCAATGCTGTATCCATGGTCTTTCTTTAGTCTATCAGCAGCTCTAATGATTGGCTCTATCGCTAGTTTGAATAGGGTAGGACTTAAAGGGCAACCTTGCTTAACGCCAGACAAGACAGGCCAACTATCAGATGTACCATTTGCTGTTGTTACTTGCATTTGCGCCCCATCATACAAATTTTCAATAAGTTCAATCATATTTGGTGCCATCTTAGCTCGTTGAAGAACGCCTGTGAATAGGTTGTGAGCCACAGACCCAAATGCGTTAGCAATGTCCAACCATACAACACACAGATCTTTATTTTTATATCGGGCATCTTCAATCACAGATTGCAATGCAAAGGCGTGTTCATAGCAGCCCTCCGACTTATCGAAGCCTTTTTGGAAGTTGGAGAACACATGCTTTTTCTTGGCCCAGTTGTAGAGTCTGTCAGCTAGCATACTAGTGTACAGTTTATATATAGTTAACATCAACGCGATTGGTCGCCAATTTCCAGGTTCTGTCAAAGAACCTTTCTTGTGAAGTAGGATTGTATTGCATACTTTCCAAGATTTTGGTATGGTCTTTAGCTGTCGACAAATTTCATAGATTTCGCTTAGTATCACACAAGATGGATCAATTTTTTTGAAATAGTTGTAGCGCACTTTGTCGATGCCAGGTGCGGTGTTGCGCATTTTGTCTAGTTTTTCAGAAATTTCGATAGGTAGAAATGGTAGAAACTACTACTACTACTACTACTACTACTACTACTACTACTACTACTACTACTACTACTACTACTACTACTACTACTACTGATACCACTACTCCTGCTGTTACTACTACCGTCACTCCTGCCTGTTCCTGCTATTCTCCTGCTCCGCTGTCATGTCTGGACCGATGAAACTTCATGGTGGAGGTGGAAGGGATGAATCGAAGGGCCGGAAGGTGGGTGGGGTGGGTGGCAGGTGGGGAAGACCCGGAGGATGACGGGGAGGCTGTAGCGGTGGACGGGCTCGTCAGGGTTGGTTTTGATCGGTGGATTTGTGTCCCCGATGGAACTCCGGATCCTCGGTCTAAACAGCCGAGGATAGTAATCCGGAGCTTTCTGCCACCCGGGGGGGAGATTCTAACCACAGTCAATGGGCCCCAGAAACTGAGCACCACCACCACCAACAACAACATCATCAACAACAACAGCAACTTTTGTAAGCATTAAAGGGGGGGGTGAAGATGGTTTAGAAAAAATTGTATACAAGTTTTAAACTCCAATTCAATGTGATTGGTTGAAATTTTTATGGTAAAAACTAGTGGAGATTCAAGGAATATTCGTCTACTAAACCATCTTTACTTATTCAATTACTTATTAATTTATGAATGTTATGTTTTATGTATATATATATATATATATATATATATATATATATATATATATATATATATATATATATATATATATATATATATATATACTTATTAAAAGAGTGGTATTAATAATTATGATAATAATATAATTATTATTAAATAATAATATTTTCGTATCGTAGTTTTTATTTAGGTATAATAAAATCACTTACCATTCTCTTCCAGAAGGGCGTCCTAACTTTGTCTGCGACTGAAAATTTTCAATCGAAAGGCTGTTTAAGTAATGCATTAAACAAGGACATAGTTTCATGGCTGAATTCGAGAACTCTTGGGCAAAAAGAGCATAAAACAACAGTATGAGAGTCCATAACAGACATCTACGCTAAAGCATAATGTAAAAACAGTTTACATCCAATTGCAAACATGAGTCCCTTTACTACCGAAAATAAAAAATGTTCGGCGGTAGACCAAGCACAAAGGAACCAATAATTAGACTACAGTTTAATGGTTCATTGCATTATTGTGCATCTGAGTTTGAAATACTTTGTTTTGACCTAATTTCGAAATCAAATAACCAATATTTCTTGATTGATGTGCTGATTCTGCGATTAAGGTATCGATCGAGGATAGTTTTGTGATTTGCTCTAGTGAATATTCACTAATCCATGTACAGGATTGGTGGGTGACCTGGCTACAGAATTCAAAGTCACTACATAACAGTTGTTAATTTTTTACGCATACCCTCCTATACCGCAGTATTGATAAAGTTTTTAAGTTTCAATTCAGTGCACTTAGAGAATGGTTTGCGATCGTAATATATATATATATATATATATATATATCGTACTAATTAGCGCATCTGGTTGATTTCACGAGGGGAACTGAAAGAAATGAACTTTAATGTTGAAGTTGCAACAGTTGTTAACTGTAGATCTTTTACACTGTGTCCCTTTACTGTACAATCAATGAAGCAATAACCCTTCATTGTATATTCAACGAAGCAAAACACAAGTCCTGCTCACACCATTGTGGTTCAGTCATGTGTTTCATTTCGAGTAGTATAAAAGGCAATCATTTTGGGTACCAAATCAGTCTTTACTTCTTTCTCACTATTGGATCATTTTGAAATTGATCCGTCTTCTTAAGTTCTTTTCGCTGTTGTTCTATATTTACTCTTACCGCCTTATATAATACCATACTATATACTACACCAACTGCATATTTGGCAAGGTTCGTTATTGTTTATTTTTATTATTTTAATATAATTGAATGTTTGCTTGCGACTTTTTCATATTTATTGCATAAAATTCACAACTACTATTATCTTATCAGTTTGTTTAGTTTACTAAAACTATTCTACATCAACTATTGTTGTTTAGATGAGAACTTTAGGTCTCACAACGAAAAAGTCCAAGGAAATACACTTAATTAGCTGTTCAAAGATTGTCAAACGTGGCAAATATCATTGGACATTGAGTCTTCAGATTCTGCGTTCAGGAAATTTTTCAAATTTCCCAAGACAGCTAGTAAAAATTGTTCCACTAAATCAGTGTGTGATGAAAAGGGACGACAATAACTTAATCATACCGACAGAAGTGTGCAAAGGCGAACAGTTCAAGACTGAACCCGGGGTTTGTGCTGCTACAGATTGCAGTGTTGTGCGTTCGCTATATGATTATGACTCTGGGCCACATGTACTATTGTTCTACAACCAAAATACACTGGATAAAAGTCTGGTTGAAGTTGTTCAGAAAGGACCACTGCCAGAATATATCGTAAAAATTCTTGGAATACAAATTTTTCTGACAATCGAACGACTATTACAAGTGCACGAAAAAGTTCTGATGGATATGTCTCCACAGAATATATTTGTCGACATGAAGGAAAATGGTCTTTTGCCAAAATTTATCTGCTTAGAAACTATCCATTCACTAAGCAGCAGTTCCATTGGGCAAACAATATCTGTGCCTGAGAATCATATGTTTCCGAAATTACCTCAGCGTTGTCGAGAAAAAATCACAGTCGGAGTGTGGCTAATGTCGAGTTTAGGACAACTTTTGTTTTTCATGGCGACAGGACATCATTTTTCATACGAAGAGACTGAGGAAAGTCAATGGCCATTTTCCTTGTTGTTTCAAGCTCGACGATTTATATCGTCTTGCGTTCGAGAAAAACGCCCACTACAACTTAAAAAAATTAGAAAAAGTGCCTTTTTTAACGAATGTGCACTTACGTACCATGATTTTCTGCGTCATCACCACTCGCTTCCAGAGGAAGCGCAACCTCAGCTGTGAACTACAACAATTCGAGTAGACATATTTTGACTGCGCAATTTAAATAATGCTTCATTGGATTTATTTACGTCTCATATATATATATATATATATATATATATATATATATATATATATATATATATATATATATATATATATATATATATATATATATATATATATATATATATATATA
>JASANF010012617.1:0-17309 GCA_030248245.1 Trissonchulus sp. WLG1_4 | reverse complement strand
TATCCAGAAAAAAATTTCGGGAGAATGACTCGATTTTTTGTAATGGGTTGGTTAAAAGGCGCTTTTTAGCAATTTTGACACGCTTTACAAACGTAAGACGACGAAAACGCACAGCTGCATGGTTTTGCGTAATGGAAATTCTACAGAAAAAAATTGCGACTTTTCCAATTTTTAGCCCAAATTTGGTCAACTGGAAGGTGATCAATAAATTTTTTTCTGACAAAAATTGAAACAAAAGATGGAATGTTACATCAGACAATCCGATTAACATAAGGGTTAGCAATATACCGGTGTAGAATTATGTAAATGCAGCATAATGTACTTGTGCAGAGACTCATAGGCTTTGATGAAATAGCAGTAACGTAGGTACAGTAAGTTAGAGAAGTCGGGCAGGGGCCGGGCGGCAACCCCCAGAAAAGTCGTTGGGGGAAAATTTTTGATTTTTAGGCCAAATTTTTTTAATTGGAGATGTCTAGTTTTTTTCTTTGTCCTTTGTAGCTGGAAAAGCTTTGAGGCTAATCTTGAAGAGAATTAGTGCCACCGCCTTACAGCTTTGGCCTTTAAAAATCTTATCTATATATATATATATATATATATATATATATATTTATATATATATATATTATATATATATTATATATATATATATATATATATATATATATATATATATATATGTATAACTAAAGTGTAATTGTTTAGTAGTATGTATATATTCATCTCTTCATTGTTAACTTCATTGTTTTTGGATGTATATATAGTCACATTTTAATTGTTATTTTTTTAAAATATGTTTGTGAATTGTCCAGTTTTATTTGTTGTTTAAATTTTTTTATATAAGTCGTCAAATTTTATTGTGGTTTCTATTGTTTGTGTAACATGGTAACTTTTTGTGCAAAATGTTGTGTACTGTATAGGTACCACAATAAACAAAGACGGTTATGTGGAAGTGTTGAAAATGCACGGCAGAAACAATTCTGATGCGGAGCAGGCTTTCAACAAGATTGCAACGGTAAAATTTATAATTTTTATTGAGATTTTATTTTTATTGAATTTATATTTTTATTGAGTTTTTATGAGTAGTTGTATGACTGTCGTGTTTTCAGATAGTTTTCCAGTTTTAGATCTAATATTGTCAATAAGGTTCTGAACATATTGCGATCGCCCCATTAAATATCACCCACGTTGAGACGATTTGATGCTGGATGCTCCTTGCGACATATAATCTGGCACTATCCATCGTGTAAAACAATGAAGAAAATTTTTACTTGCTAACAGCAGTCATTCATTTAGAATTAACTTTATTAACTTTTTTTATCGATAAAAATTTTGAGCTTTTTTTTATTATAATTAACATTTCAGGACGAATTTGGTGACCGAATCACGGAAATTGGTGGCAGTCGATTCACCATCTTGTGGAACCAATTTTTCCATTCTGAAGACAAAAACGCCCCCGGAAACAGTTTGTTTGGGCCGCTCAAGTAAAGAGCTCACGAGTTCCACCCGTCAACTGGCGAATTTGCGAATTCGTAGAGCTAGTAGCGCTGTGTCCAGATTTTTTAAAATTTTTGATCACACTGATGAAAAACAGGTTTTGATTTTTATATTTATAGATTTATAGATTGATAGATAAAGAATTTATTTCTGGGGACGTCGCTGTTAAAACTTGACTGATTTGTGTTTTTTTGATTGATTAGAAGAAGACGTTTGATGAGTTTGCTATTTTTTCATGTGTGTTCTAACATCTGTTTTGTGTGAGTGAGGAACTTGAGTGTTCTTAATATTTACCTTAATATGTAAGGGAGTATATAATATAATATGTGTATATGTGCAACAATTGACGATTTAGTGTAGTGTTAACAGAACTGTACAATACGCAGCTGAGTTCAGGAAAATTTATTGTTGTTGTATCATTTTTTCTTCTTTGTGGTTTCTATATTTGCATATATATAAAGCATGTTCACAGTGGCGTAGCCAGAAAAAAATTTCGGGGGGGGGAATGACTTTTAGATTTTTTGAAATGTGTTAAAATGCACTAAATTTCTATTTTTAACGCAAAACACGACCCATAATAGCATTTGTCGGTCAAAAACAATGCTAATTTTCGATCACAGCAGCATCGGACGTAAAATCGGAGCTCAAAACTCCGAAAATTACAAAAATGATGGGCCGGCAAATGGTCCGGAAGCTAGCAAATCTGCAAATTTTCCGAAATTTTTTGACATTAACAACTGTACATTTACTAAAATTGGCATTGTTGTAACAATAAAACTGCTAAAACGATACACTATACAGTGTATTAAGCAAATACATAGTGCACAATGCAACTATTTGCACATGCATATGCTTTCATGCAAGACAAAAGCAAAGAATACTAAGCCAAATAGTTGCAGGTGTCTGGGGGCGGCAGCCCCCAGAAAAAAATTAGGGGAAAATTTTGATTTTTAGGCCAAATGTGGTCAATTGGAGACGTATCGGAAATTTTTTCCGGCCGGACCATAAAAACCAAAGGGGGGACCCTTGTGTAAAATTTCAGTCGGAAAAAATTTCGGGGGGGGGGGAATGCCCCCCATTCCCCCCCCCCCTGGCTACGCCCCTGCATGTTCATAATGTTACACTTGGATATCCCGAAACTCTATTTGTTGAACTACACTACAATACTGCCATTACGCTTTTTATTTTCTTGTAATCTGCCTAATAGTTTTATTAGTAGATAGATGACTGCATATTACAATTGAAAGTCTACATATTATTTGTTTTTAGTTTATACCTGCATATTATTTATAGTTTTAGTGTGTTAACGATGTTGCTATTTCAGACTTCTGAACCAGAATTTTTGTTTTTATAAAATGGTCATTTGAATGTAGAGTTTTTAGCGGTTTTCGTATACAGATCTGAGTTAGCAATAGTTTTAGTATATTTACCAAATATTCAACAGCTTTTTTATCACAGTTCACACAAAATTTAGAGTACATATTTGAAGCAATTTTTTCATTGTTTTGTAAAGAATTAAAAAGAATAATTTAAATTCATACGTTTGGTGTCAATTTATGTATACGAGACAAGATAGAATTGGGTTATGTAGTCAACTGTTTTCTGGTCTTCCTTTATTAGTGTTATTCCATATTTCTGTGCTAAGTAGTTGTTTTTTTTGTGTAATTAATAATTCTTTTTTTTGGTTAGTGCTACCAAGAGTGCATGATTTTTGACTGTATAGAACAGAGAATTCTATGATACTGAAAAATCATGCACTCTTGGTATTTATTTACATTTATATTACTTGTTGATTAACGTTAATATTTTGTAGACCAGAGCATACTTTCGTGTGATTCTCTGCTAATAATAAAATATTAAAAATTTAAATGATTGTGGCTGTGAACTTTTTTGAAGACTTGTGTTATCTTGACAATATTGAGTTAATTATTAGTCATTAAAGTGATTATTTTGAAATGCTTTACAGTACACTCAAATTTATTGAAAGAAACCGCAAGCCTTTTCGTTTTTACAAGTTTTGTATTCGTGTAAAAAATTAAACCTGAGATCCAAATTACGATCCCCAGTCGATTGCAATTTGGCGAGAAAAAAAAACGTTTGTTAAGATTCCGTCTGTAGAGAGGGTGCGGGGCAGAGCCTCAGACTTTGCCGGTCTAATTTCTGCGTTAAAAATTTGCTACGTTCGTTAATTTTATTCATAGTATCTGATTGTCTATGAGAACGTAGTTTTTTTATGTATATATAGTAGACTTATGTCTGATTCGTTAGTTTTTTTGCTTTGCACATTCCTAGATTCAGGAAATTTGCAGTTTTTGTAGCTTTACCGACTTTGCCAGTTCAGGTGAGAGTGTGAGACGCTTGGGCACGGTAATCCCTTTACCTGTCCTCAACTCCGCAGAGATGTAATAGCTCAAATTCCTCAGATTGGTAAAATTCCTCAAATGTGTAGCAAATTCCTCAAAAAAATTAGCAGAATTCCTCATTTTTTTCAGAAAAATACGCCAAATTTTTCTGAGGACCTCTCACACCCCTGACTCCGGTTTGGCCTGTGCCCTAGACTTGGCTTAGCAGCGGATTTTTTTATAGAGTTTATTTGTAATTTTGCTGTTGTTTCAATTTTTAAAAAAGTTGATATTTTGTGAGTTTTTTTACATTGTGTAGTTTTTCGCCGCGTTTCATTATTAAATGCTTTAATGAAGTGAAGCTCTGAACGTACAATGATTTTCTCTGTAACAACTCTGCTTAGGGCTCTTAGCCTTCAAGTTTCCGCATAGGATGCATCATATTTTTCAATTAGGTGTTCTGATGCTTTAGTTTTCCTTGCAGGGTTGCTTCATTGTGATAAGGTGATAGACAGTGCTATTGGTTATTTGATGCACACTACACAGCGTTGAAAATATTTTTGTATTTGCTAGATCTGGCATTACATTATTATTTGCCAGATTGGCAAATTTTATGATGGGGTTTATGTCAAAAAAATGTTTTTTATATAAATAGAGCTTCATTGATACTATATTTAACAAAAAACACATAAAAACTAAGACATAAAAAAAGCAATTCACGAACCACACACACTGTACGCTGCAGGCATAATAAACATGTTTAGGCAATAATAATTCCCTAATCAGATTTATGTACGCGTATTACACGCTAATTTGCATTTATGCTTTATGCTTCTCTAACGTGTATACATAAGCGTACATTTGTGCACGCTTAAAGGAAACTTAGTGTTTTCTCTGGGAGGCTATGTTAACGTGATTAAGTACACGAAACTGCGACCAGACGTTTGTAGCTATGCTAAAGGCAGTGCAGTGTCGGTTTTCCTATCAGTCAAGTGCCTCATTTTGCCGCTCACAGCTGAGAAGCTAACAGCACGTTTAGTATATATATAAAGGCTGTTGTTTGTTTTTTTTGAAAATTTTATTTCTAGTTACTATACTGCAGAATTTTTTAGATTTTTGTTTACTATTTTGCAACTGGTTTTAAAAAATATTGCACTTTTGTGTTTAAACTTTAACAAATTTATGTGTATCAGATTTTAAAATCCACAGATTTTAAAATCCACCGATTTTTATGTTGGTGATACTTATTCTTTGATTCTGTATTCTGTGGGTAGAAAATTCAAAATTACTTAAATTTTTTTCAATGTCGGCACTGTGTAAATGTTGTGTAAATTAAAAATTTGCTGTGTAAATTAAGAGTATGTTGTGTAAAATTTTGAAAGTGTGTTTTTAGCGTTTTTGAGGTGATTTTTTTGCACTTACAAAACCATGTTTTGACTTTGAGACCCGAACTACGAAACTAAAATTGCAGAAATGAGGAATTAGAGGAAGAGGAGTGAAAACAATATGCTAATTTTTTACCAAAGCTGCATCGAAAATAAAATTAGAGCTCAAATTAAACAAAGGGTGGGCCGGCGAGGGCCCATAAGCTAGCGAATCTGCTATTGTTTGATTTCTGCAATTTCAAAAATTGGTACAATGCAACAGTATGCACTTCCTTTCATGAAAGATAAAAGCACTAAGGGCCTTTTCATAAAATATTAAAAATCGAAGATTAAAATAAATCTCTTTATGAAAACGACATTAAAATTCAGTTGCAGCCTTGAAGATTAAAAACATATTAAAAATGCCTAGTTTGATTGCAGCGTGAAATTTTAATCCAAAATCGTTTTCATAAAATAGATTAAACATGTGCTTTAACATACGCGCTGGCTGGCACTCAGCTTGACATGTTTTAATCCTGATTTTATGAAAACATGATTAAACACTAATTTTAATATTTTTAATATCGCTGATCAATTTTAATATTTTTAATCTTTCTATGAAAAGGCCCTAAGACACTGATCGCCTAAGCCACAGAGCTGCAGGGGTCTAGTTGGCGGCAGCCCCCATTGAGAAATTTTTGTTTTTTAGGCTAAATTTGTTCAGTTGGAGACGTATCGGAATTTTTTTTCCGGCTGAACCATGAAAACACAAGAGGGCCCTTGTGTGTACAATTTCAGTCGAAACCTGTCCTTTGGTTTTTAGGAAGTATGAAGTAATACCAGAAATCGCACAGATAATGACTAATGAATAGGGGGCGGCGGTAGGTAGACTACCAGAGCTTAGGCCAACGGCGGCCCATTACCAGGGTTGGCAAGTCTCGGGTTTGCAACCGAGACCGAGACCGAGACCGAGACCGAGACCAGGCAACCGAGACCACCGAAACGAGACCTACGAGACCGAGACCAGCCCTTGGGGCACCTTTTTTCAAGTTTCAATTTTAAAAATTTGAGATACTTTGAAACGTGAAAAATTAGTTAAGGTACAAAAAAGTGACCATTAGGTTAGGTTGTATGAGAGTATGACTTGCGAAGTTGCGTGAAACTTAACATTGGAACGACCGGATGCATGAGAGGAGGTGAGTGCAACCGCAACCGGAGAATAGGATTATTTTCCCGCTATTTTGTCAACTTTTGGTTATTTTTTAAAAGTTTCGCACACTTCTTCGTATACCACATTTTATAGTGCATTGCATACATATATTGGCACTTTGGCAGGCTGACTCAGGTGCCAGCGTAGAATCGTCCGTGCTGGTGCAGTAGTGCTACTATCAGAAGATCTGATAGCAGACATCATCACGGACCAGAAAAGTTTCACACGCTGACACAGTTATGTGGGGGGAAGGTTTGATGCCCCAACCATCCCATAGCGCACAAAGCATTTGATTGTACTTAGTTTTTTTCAGATACTTAATGTTTTGACATGCGTTGAAAGGTTGGGGCTTAAGAAATTCAATTAAACTGCCAGCCAATTCGAGATTAGTAAAGTCGCAGAAGCCAGCAAATGTTTAATTACAAATCAGCTACGAGGTTAGCACTATTTGGTATATAAATGATGGTTAGTATTTTTACTGTTTAATATAAGAGCAAGAGGTTCCACATACAAATGCAACATTGCTAAGTCAGACAACCCATTTTAGCTCAAACTTTAATATAAAAGCTAGCTTGATATACAAAGTTTAAACTTGAAGTTAGCCAGAGTTTGCCGGTGAACTAACATTCTTCTGCAGCAGACAGTTTTGACCACTTCATGCTTGGCTTTCTATCTGGAAACTTAAACTGCAAAAAAATCTTTGTGATGTTGGAAAATTTTGAAAACTTCAAGTCTCATCTGAAATACCGAGACCACCCTATGGCAGGTCTCGGTTTTACTACCGAGACCGAGACCGAGACCGAGACCAGCCTAGTCTCGGGTTTTTTACGAGACCGAGACCGAGACCGAGACCGAGACTGCCAACCCTGCCCATTACCCATGCCGCGGCGCTAGAAAGCTATTGAGGCACAGATAAGGCATGGCTGATTTTTCGCTGGTAAGTGTACAAAAGAAGAATGCTAAGATAAAAAAATCAGAACCCGTTCAAGGACAGAAGCCCGCAGAAACTGAAGATTTAATTTCGTTGGCTTAAAAAGATCACAGGCCACAATTCAATTGTAATATTGCCAATTTTTGTAATTTTTACTACCAAAATAGGCGGTTTTATGCACTTTTGGGGCGAAAAGTGGCTGTGTGAATCAGTATTATTATTACAAGTCTGGTGCGTCTAGTTCGTCTAAAAACCTGAGGTGATATAACCTAATATTTATTGGCGTTTTAAATTTGACGAAAAATGGTTACTATATTTACAACTGTCCCTGAATAGCATTGATCGCACACATATACTATTTTTGAGTGAATTCCACAGGCTGGAAGTAAATTGCGCATCTCATGTGAATTACCAAAGATGAATTATTTTTGCACTATGATTTATGAATTATCAACAAAGTCTAAATATTGAAAAAACTAACACCGGCCCAGAATCGAACTGGGGACCTCTGGATGGATGTAACAAATACAAACCACACGCTAACCCACTGCGCCACCGGTGCTGCTGAAAAGTTGCGTTTAGAACGTCGCTAATTATGTAAGTTACTGTGCTGATTTGATGAAATTAGTAAAAAGATTTGAAATTTTTTAAAATTGGAACCAATTTTAGCTAATACGCATAAGTGTGTTAACAAACATAACTTGATCTATTCACTGGCATACTCAAATCCGAATTATTATAGTTATCAATTTGCTTAGGATAGTTTAGATCCTATTAATTAGATCCTATTAATTATTATTCATATATATTTTATTTCTGTTTGTTTCGAACGTATATAAAACCTCGTATGCATTTTTTGTTTCATTGTTTTTGTACTAAGACGGAGTTAACTTTTACCCACAGAGGCCTCAGTAATATCCAGGATTTGTTTATTAGGCAGGCGTTCTTTCATTTTTTCACCGTCACATATACGTACATACACACAAAAGGTATACACGTATATATGGAACAGAAGCAGGCTGTGTTGCAAAGAATTAAGCCGGTTTTCATAGGTTTCTTCTACACGGGCATTTGGGGAAGACGTGTGTAAACATATATGTATATATACGTGCGTATGTGTAGTGCAGCGTACGTATTATTATGGTTAACTATCAATAGCTAGCCCTGACAAGTATGTACTGCGAAAAGTTAACTGCTGGGACTAAAGTTTGTTGTTTATTTCAAGACCCCGTCACGTGTTTCTGCTTTGTCCTTTTTTTAACCGTTGGTTTAAATATAGTATAGAATTGCGTATTGTGAGTTTCATAGCTATTTTTGGTATTTTACCTGCTGTTAGTTGAGCACACACAACACACATACACACAAAACACGGACACCATAGTTAACCATATATAATTTTTGTGGCTCTATTTTTTAAATGAAAACAAGTTGGTCTGTCGATTAGAAAATTTTGCCTTTTTTTTGAGAACCTACAGCGCTTCTAGTCTGCCCCCCCCACCCCCCCTTATCACATTCTCAATACGAACAGGGGATTAAAATACAATTCGTCCACTCCACAGTTCGTCACTGAGCATGTATATATGATTGATTGATTCATTAAGCAACAAGCAGCAGTTTTATGCAAGGTTTATTTTCATTTGTTCTGTCAAGTCAGTATAGGTATATGACAGCAGAAAATCCGTGAAGGGCAAGAAAAACCACAATTTCTCTATTTATGCATATAAACTGTATATACATGTTTGATAGTCATATTTCAGCGATACCGACTCCATTGCACTTTCCATTGCGTTCACGTCTCGCTAGTGTCATTCGCGATGGCGTTGTTCTGCCGCCAGTCCGCCGGCGTGGCCCGCAAGCTGCAGCCCGCCATGTCCGCTGCCCTCGCCCGGTTCTCCGCCGGCACGGACGACTTTGTCAAATACAAGCGACAGCATGCTTTCAGCCACTTCTTTGGTGCGTCTTGTTAAGCCCGGTTCATACTTGTACTTATCGTTGTGGCTTGTACCAATCGTTTTGTGCTTAAGCAATGATAAGAAAACTATATAAGAAAGTGAAGCAAATGAGGAATTTAAACAAGGAAATTGGGGGCAGGGAGAATTCCGATGCAAAAGTCACAATTGACAGTAGCTGACTAAAAATTGTCCTTTGCCTTTCAAGGACCAGGCCCGGCTTTTGGGACGATATTCAATTCAGTAATCGACCCTGTGTTAAGTTATGGTTGTGTAGCTTTGGGTCTGTTTAGTTTTCGGACATAAACTTGTGTTACTGGTTGATTCTTTTTACTGATAGTCTACAAATGGAAGCTTTTCTTAGACGGCAGAAACTTAGAGCGGGTACGGAACTGGACCAGGAAAACAGGGTGCAAATCAACTATGAATGAAAACCTTGGTTTTTAATGAAAAGTGATAGTGAAATTTAATTTAGTCACATATTTTCGCTGTATCAGTTATACTTATATGATGATTAAATTCTCGTATTTAACCTGTATCTATTGTTCATAAATACGACGGCTGTCAATTTATGGTCATTTCGATGCTTATTGCAGACACAAATCAGAACAAGGTTATGGATTGGAACGATTTCCAATTGATTCTGGATGTAAGTTGCGCATTTCAGGAAAATGTTTTGAGATTTGTGAATCTACTGTGACTATCCTGCGCCTTTCAGCCAAACAGAGAGGGTTCAGGGTATGATGTGTCCACAATATCATGCCATTGCTGATCTTTTATATACTTTATTAGTGGCGTGGTGATTTTGTAATTTTGCCGGCTGAACGGACATATTATATGGCTGTAAGTGTAAATCGATCCTCAGTGGCAACTGGCAAGGCAGCTGAGAAATTAGTACAGTCCACAAGTAAAGTGCGACAATAAGGTTTTGTGTTTCAGAAGATCAAGGTGACCCGTGGCCTGACGACGCTGGAGTACGAGGCGGCGAAGGGGGCGCTGTCGAACGTGTGGGAGGGGCTGCTGGAGGCCGCCGGGAAGAGTCCCAACGACACCCAGATCACCTCGGACGATTGGCACCAGATGTGGGACAAGGGCGGGCACATGGTCTGGGAGAAGCCCTACCAGGGATTCCTCTTTGAGCTGTTCAACAAGGGAGGTCAGTTAGCAGACCTCCCTCCTCCTCCATTCAAGACCACACATAGTCTGTAGTTGGGAAATGAGGATTTCTTTTTTCTGCTGTAACAAATTATTTAATTTTTTTTGTAATTTTACCTTGTTGTAAATAGACTGAACTTGGGGCATGGATTTAGGTAAGCACTCGGCCGGTGTACAATGGTTCAACCAAAACACCAATGACAGTCTAAACTAAACAAAAACTAAAAATACACTGAACTCTAAACTGATTCGCATGTTAATTTATTCTTCTTATTCTAACTGCAAGCAAATTTGACAAGTCTTGAGCGTTTTCCAATTTTGTAGTAATACTGTAGCGGGCCACATCTGATTGGTTAGTTCTGAATTACAAACGTCAATCACCTATGTAAACAGAAAGTTAGACCGGCTCTAACCAAGCGCTTGGTTAGAGTACGTCTCACCCTAGCTCTAACCGGACTACCAGCTCTAACCATAACATATACATATTGTCCAACTCTAGTGCGTCAATTACATTAGCTTCTGTCTTTTCAGAGAACTTCATTGAAAAGGATGGATATGTGGAGGTGATGCAGATGCATGGCAAGCCAGAGAAAGAGGCGCAGGAGTGTTTCGATAAAATCGCACAGGTAGGGGGGGGCCTTAGTCGTTATTGGATTCATAGTCTATTCATACTTAAAGCCGGCAAAATACGAAATAATCGCGTCACTAATAGCGCATGAGTTTTATTTAGTAATGTTTGACTTCTAGTAGCTTGGTGATGTTTGGAGTATAGTGTATATGCATTTCTGCAACCGAATGGCCATTCGACTGTAAATATTAGGTTAATTTCGCATTGAAAAGTTTCTCAATGGGTGGATTTGGCAAAGTTGGTTTTACTAAACCATGGTTTTACGTACGTTTTCATATGGTTTGCATTTAATATCATTACGAAATATTGCCTTATTCATTAAGAATGGTGCAGATTTTCTAAAACCATGGTTTTAGCTCAGTTGAAATTTCCGCAGAACAAAGTCTTGCTCTGCTGCAGGTTTGAATTTTCAACTGAGCTAAAACCATGGTTTTAGAAAATCTACGAAATTCGTAACGAATCAGGCAATATTTCATAATGAAATTATGCGCTAATCATCTGAAAAACCATTCACCACCGTAGTTTTTAAAAACCGTGGTTTTACGTAGGTTTTCATATGATTTGCACATTTCATTCATGAAAAACAATTATGAAATGTTGCCTGATTCGTTACGTATTTAGTCAATTTTCTAAAACCATGGTTTTTTGTTCAGTTGAAATTTCAACCCAGCTGTAGAGCAGGTTTTTGTTCTGCTGAAATTTCAACTGAGCAAAAACCATGGTTTTAGAAAAAAAGTGGACTAAATTCGTAACGAATCAGGCAACATTTAGTAATAAATTTATGTGCAAAATATATTATGCAAACGTACGTAAAACCATGGTTTTTAAAACCACCGTGGTAAAATACACCCAATAAGTTTGCTGAAGCTTGGTTTATCTATTTTCAGGATGAAGACGGCGACAAGCTGAATTCGATCGACAAAAGTCGTTTCCGGTCACTTTGGAAAGAATTTTTTCACCAGACTCGTTCGGACGCCCCCGGGAATTATTTGTTTGGTAGAATTCAAACCCACTAACTTTTCTGTCCCTGAAGAAAATTTTATGATCCTGCCTTTGGAATTAATTTGCCTCTTATTTTTGTATATTACAATTATTTCTCTACCCTCATTTTTCATTCACTGATTACAAATGTGTAAAACCGTTTTGAATGAAAATTCAGTCATCATTGTACGCTACCATTACCTGCCATTCATATTTGGATTGTTCTTATGACAGTTCGGGTGTAACTTTTCGACTAAAGTCTATTTTAAGATATTGTTTTTGATTTTTGTCTTGTTAGATTGTGCTATTCTATAAGATAGTGTGTAGAGTATAAAACTAAAGTTTTGCAGAGTCGTTTTTTCTGATACTTTCAGATTTTTTTATAAAATTAACTGTGTTTTGGTTGGCAGACATTTTGAATTACTTTCTTTTTCTGTTATGAAATCAGCAAGAATATTATCAGACCAACGGCAAGGATTTGGAAATTACGACTCTGTCTATAAACTTATAAATCGGTTTATAAATGGATGGAACATCATAACGCCTGAGCATATATGTGTGTGTGTGTTTTATCGATGCGTTGTCTTGAGTGTATTGATCACCAATTGTGAGTTTTATAGATTTTATCTTTTTTTTGCATTTTGTCTGGGACTACTTTTGGGCTAACAAGATCTTTTGCCGAGGCTGTATACACTTTTGGAAGATTACTATTTTGATTTAAACAGTTTATATCTGATAACAGTTTTTTTAACGATCCTTAGGGACTAGGGTCCCATACTTGTAGCCGTATGTCCGTTCAGCCGACAAGATTATGGAAATTCATGATGTTTCTTATGGGTAGCATTTTGTAGTAATGCTTTTACCCGACTAAACGGATAATCGGCCACAAATGTTAATATATGCTTGTAACATTGTCGTTGCTGGTCTCTCTGCCTGTTGTAGAGTAGTTCGTACTTCGTAGCTCAATAGTCTAGTACAGTCATTGTGGGTGTGCTGTAGTGCAAATTTTGGGCTGTGTGTTTGTAATGAATGAGAATTTGTATGAAAAGGATCACTTTTTTGGTGAATTCTAGTCAGCCAGTCGAAAATGACTCGAACATAGTTTATTACTATAGATTTAAATGGTTATTTTTTGTAAATTGACGTCTGTTTGTCATTTATTCGTGTATCTGTACATGAGTAAATATTTTGTGTGCTCTTTTATTCTAGATATTAGGTTGAAAATTAGGTTTACGGTTTTTCTCAGCCGGAGCCAATGGTTACCAGTTATTTGCGAGACAGGCAACTGTTAATGGACAATTCACAAGTTTATATCGGTGGAGTCGCCTGATTAAGAAGGCGAGTTCCCCCTATGTCTGTCTATGCATAATATATACTTGAATTTGAATGCTAGAGATTTAGGGTGGGATACACAAAGCGCGTTTAAACGCAGTCTAAGTTAGACTGCGTTTAAACGCAGTCTAAAACGTTGGTCTAAGTTAAACATGATTCACAGAGATTGATATGATTAGTGTGTGTCATCTGATTTTTATGTTCTATTTCAATTGAAACCTTGTCTAACTTAAACCAACGTTTAGACCGAGTCTAAACGTGATTCACAAAGCCCGTTTAAGTTAAACGGGCTCATTTAACAGAATTCTTTATTTGATTCTTTTTTCAGTTCTATTGCAGAACATTTTGCCTTAATGTAATTTAGGTAATAAATACTTTTCAATAAAAGTTAATTTGAAATTCAAGTTAATTACGTAGTTAAAAAGAAAATTTGACAATTGGTAAATAAGATAATTAATTTACTATTTAGCATACAATTTTATTAATTAAAAATTGACATTAATTGAAACAATTACAACAACAACCCTTAAAAATACCTACAACTTAAGCTATCTTGTTGCAAGTTAAAATAACAAAGATGATGCAACAGCATTAAGCTATAATAATGAGAACAGTTTAATAGTTGGTATGATTTTGCTTAAAGCTCATGCATATTATTATTATTATTAATTATTACTTCAGTAATTTTTGTAATTTTTAATCATTTTTATCAATTTAAGTTAATTAGATAGTTGACTTTAGAGCTTTATAAACTGTTAATAGCAAAAATGAATAAGTAATGTAACGCGCGTGGACCCCGATTTCGTTTATTTCCTGAATCAAATGGGTTAAAACCCGTTAAAAACACAAATAACCATAACAACAAGACAATTTAAACACCCAGTTAATACCGCCCAACACCTTAACAAACGCTCAGCCGAATGTAGAAGAAATTTCATAAACAAATCAAATGGAAGAAAGAAAAACAATTTTTGAAAAAGCATTAAAAGTTATTAAACAAAGGGTTTCTTATTAACTAAAAATCAACTAGAAAAAGTGACTGAAAAACTAAGCTTAGCCCTCCAACTTTAAGACTCGAACTGACTAACTAAACTAAGTCCCTAAACTATTTACTAACTCCCCCAAACCCGACCGACCTATAAAATAGAAAAACACATTATAGAAACTTGCTGACCCTAGGGCTACCGAAGAAAGTTCGATATAAATCTAGGTATTAGAACTCATATCTTTTTCTCATCTCAAGCCATAATTTTTCCTGAGTTCGGCCCCTTTGTAGGGTATACGGTAGTCTAGTGTAAAATTGAATGAAATATTAATCAGGTATCCTTGTTACTGTATGAATGACAAGGGGGGACCCCGTTGAACTCTAAGGTGTTACATCTCTCCCCCTCTCCAACTTTCGCGCGCCCTCGCGCGATCCGACTACTAGCGAAAATGGATAGTTGTAACGGTTATGTATTACTACTTTTTCTTTTACATTAGGCTGAGCTACACGTTTTATGCAAACACAGATACGATCATTCTATCAGTAAATATAACATGATATCAATTACACAATAATATCTAGTATTTTGAGCTCACATTTTGGTCAATTTGAGACAGTGTTTGTAAATAAACTGACAATTAAAAAGTCACTGTTTTTCGATTTCGACACATCAAAATTGGTAAAATTGTACTGAGATCCGAGTAAACTCCATCCATGCTCTACTTTTCTGGCTATCCACATTTGTAATAAATAAATTGTAGTAAAACTGTTGTTTGACAGCTACGAAAATTCTCCTGTTAGAAAACTTAACTACAAGTTGATTCACACCACTTTTGTATAGGGCGTAAGATTGCAAGGCCTGGAGTTAGAAGCATGAATGGGTTAAAAGTTTTCAGCGTTAATTTACACAATTTACAATAAGCTTATATCAAACTACACTGATTCAATATATTGTTCAAAAGCACTTTTCCGCCTTCTTGATTGATGTGCAAATCAATACCTGACGGTACATCGGAATTTGGATAGAAAAATGTAGCGTGATTTAACAATTTGAAAATTGGAAAATGATAAATGTTGCAACCAGATATGGCAAGTTCACGGCAGTATGTCGCTAGCTTTTTGTTAACATTATTCAGATTTGACTGGATCTTACTTCTTTTCTTTTGGCCCCCTCTGTGCATATCATTAAAACGGGGGAGTATATCAGCAATGCAGAGGGTAATCGAAGCATTCTCTTTCACAAAACGATCGATGCCTGTTTTGAATTGTTTCCAAACCTTTCGAACTTCTAGAGGTTTAAACCCTCCAGTAGGCTCCATATCCGTTCTATTTTTTGGTAAATTATTAGTGCCGCCGACGACTACGCAATATTTGATACCAACATGAGCGGCAACACGAGCGATTTTTAGGAGCATTTGTATAGTGCCCCCAGGTACCACAATCTTACGAACTAACTCATGTTGGGGAATTCGTCTTCCTTGGGAATCTGCGATAAGAAGGACAGGGGGGAAATTGAAATTTTCACCAAAATAGCTGCGCACTGTCATCAGAAGTTTACCCAGCTTGTTCTGACCCGGAAATCGAATAAAAGGCTGACGGGTCAATACCGAGCGGTTCAAACCTACCGCCCAAAACAAATCAGTGGTCGCTTCAGCCAAAGTTGCTGAGCCAGTAGCTATCAGCTGGGTGCGCAATTCAGAGTCACTAAATTTTCGGACTACAAGTCCTTTCATTATCGCTAACTTAATCCACTCCCATTTCTTTCTATTGAATCTGATTTTTTTGCTCAAATGTTTACATTTTGCAGCGTCACCTTCAGCAGCTATTTCGGCTGCCGATGTATCGTCTTCGAATAAGAATGCTTTGAAAAACTGATAGGCTTGCTCCGAACTGTAAAAAAGTCTACCAAGGCATTGAATTTTGACACGGTAAAAGTTTGACAAAAAGTCGTGTTTTCCTTGAAATGGAAGCACTTCAGGGCTCCTATAGGGTTGGCGTGGCGGCATCTTTCGTGAACTTGCTAATAGATCTAAAAGTAAAAAAAACGAAATTTGGCAAGACATAAATGGAAAAAAATGATTTCTACTTCCAATCTATTTATTGTCACTTGATTTTTCCAGCAGATGGTGCTAACTGTTCCATATTTTCCATAAAAGGCTAATGATAGATAAGTTTATAGATAAACGAAAGACAACAAAATACGTAAGCAAGGAATATTAACCCAGAGCCACAACCAGCAATAAAAAATAAACACCAAAAAGCAGGTATATGAAAAAAAGGCAAGAAGCAAAATATGGTAGTAAAAAGTATAAGTAAAAAAAAGTTTGTTTTTCCAAAATTTAATATGCTGACAGGGGATTAAACAAAAAAAGGAAACAAAAAGGAAATAAA
This sequence comes from Trissonchulus sp. WLG1_4, assembly GCA_030248245.1. Taxonomy (NCBI): domain Eukaryota; kingdom Metazoa; phylum Nematoda; class Enoplea; order Enoplida; family Ironidae; genus Trissonchulus; species Trissonchulus sp. WLG1_4. The sequence continues at coordinate 547 of JASANF010012617.1, read as the reverse complement.
AGTAAATGATAAACTTAATTTCGAACTTTTGTCCCAAAGAATTTGATTACAGTCAGAAAAATGTTTAGTTTCAGCTCTTTTTGTTAATGTAATGTAAAAATTGTTGAAGTTGGCATGATACAGTAACAGAAAGCAAAAATAAAAAAAAACATACAATTAAAGTACTTTGTGGTGATTTTAGTTTGTTTGAAATCTTTTATTCATCAATCAGAGAATAATTTGTCCACATCTCCAGCCCTTAATGCCCAGCGTGGCAATAGCTAGAATCATGAGCAGATTAAAAGCTGATTGGGTTCACCGCTTAAACAATTTCTAAATTTGGAGACACAAAGTACTTTACAAATAAAAATTACGGGTAGGTTATGCTATAAATTATAATGCAGCGCTATGTAAGCATGAAGACAGATCTGAATTTAGAGGTCACACAGACGTAACTCTTGCCAGAGATGCCCAGAATGGCAATAGCTCAAGAAACCGACTGATGAAACTCGAAATGCAGCTCCAATATTCACGCTTTGCTAAGCGATTCTGCATAAAAAAGGGTCTG
>JASANF010012616.1:0-63794 GCA_030248245.1 Trissonchulus sp. WLG1_4 | reverse complement strand
TATTAACATAATTTGTTAATTTGATTTGTGGATCGACCGTGGATGAGTGCATCTGTCACCCGCTTTTCAGCAGAAATATTACAGAGGAAAGCTTTGGTAGAGATATGGGAGCTAGCTACTAGAAGTGACTTGAAAAAGGAGAATTGATGAACATTAAACGCAGTGGGATATATGGACACCATGAATTAGCTTTCGAAAATTCATTGAGCATCATCGCTAGTTTTCAGGTTTTTCTAATCTGCTTCACGTGCTTAACGTGCACTGTGCAGTAAAAATCTCCTGTGATATTTGGAATTAGCCAAGGTTCAGACTATTGGGAGATTGAATATGTGACATTTAATTATTGATATCGTAAATAGTTGTGAGTGGTTACGCAAATCGATTATTTTGATCCCCAGAACTTTGATTACTGGATGATATAATAGTTAATCTGAAACAGTTTGTGAATCTAAAGTCTGACCAAAAATTGCTGAACCCTGAGACAAAACAGATGGCATAATTTATGTGACTGCTCGCTCTACTCTTGATGCTTGCTATTCGCTTTTTTGGTAACGAATTCGCGTGTATCTTTTTATCTCAGGGTCCAGCTTTAGCAATTTTTGGTCAGACTTTAGTTTAATTGTGTCATGTTTTGGCAAGGAAGATTATTTTTGACGTGCCGTTTCAGGCAACAAGATTACCCTAGTCCGTGTGCTGTTCGAGTTGAAACGAATGCTGACAGATCCTCAGGTGACAGCCATCGGGCGAAACAACGCCATCGATTTGCTACTGAAGAATCTCATGCACATGGACAACGGCCTGCCCAGGGGATGGTCTTGGCGATTCATGGAAGATGATGGTATTGTAACAGAAGTTTGTAACCGAATCAGCACGTTTAGTCCTGTTATTTTGTTATTAAATTTTTAGTTTTAGTTATGAAAAATGTTATTATTGGTGCGTTTCTGGCGGAAATGTAGGTATTAAATTGATGATAATAGAGAGAAAGGTGTATTATTAACCAAAATGCGTTTTGAATGTGCAATTCAGTTGCTGTGGCGTCTCTGCAGCTTATGTACATTTTTATTACAGTACTACTGTGCAGTTTTTACATAGTATCACTTTTTTTAGGAGTACGAAAGCTGCTGGAAGTAGCGTGCAATATTCCTGAAAAGTGCAAATTCCCCGTAAACGCAGACACTCGTGAGCACGTTGCCATATGTCTGACTCGACTTTATGATGACTGCGTTTTTGATCGATATCGTGGCATCTATACAGATATTTGCAAGGATTTCATTAAGTAAGATAAGATAATAGCGTTGGATGAATGATTATTATTTTATTGACATAAAATTTAAAACGTTATTTTATTAGCAACTACCATACTCGTTCTTGTAGCAAATTGGGAATTTCATTATTTTTAATGAATCTGATATCGCATTCACTATATTGGGTATGTGATGATTGTCTTTTTATGCAAGCAACGTAGTTTTTAATTTTAATGCCAACGCTGTACGTAGTTGTTATTTTCGAGTAATTAATTATTAATTATGTAAAACTTCTCTAGGAACTTCATGGTTTTTCATAATTTATCTTTGGATTATTAATTGTAGCTTTCTGTCTGTGTTTTGACTTTAATTCTTACTGTTGCTTGTGTCAATTTTAGCCAGGAGCTCAAGGACAAATCATATGACTGTCGGATCCGAATTTGCGCATGTTTGACAGTGCTACTTATGGTAAACTCTATTTTAAATTAGTTTTGATTGCTATTATCAGATTAAATAAGTAAAATAGCTTTACGCGGCCGACCAAGCTGACTTGAGTAATTTACTACTAACCTGTGACAGTATGCGAACAGTGCTAAGTATTACTACTACTGATTCATTTCATTTATTAATTGTTTTAATATGCCGTCATGTTCGGAATCTTGAATACTAGCGGTAGTCTTGTTTGAATATGGGGTGCGATCGTTTGCCTGTGTCAATACTCTGAGAGTTTTACTACTTTTCACTACCAGTACTGAGTGGGCCGAATACGTGTTCTCGTGTTAGTCATTCAGTACTTTTTTCATAGTTAAGAGTTAATTCCAGCACCTTGACCTTTGTCGCAGTCTAATACATTTTCTGTTTCAGGGACCATTTGACGTGGGTTTCTCGCTGATCGCCACGCAGGGAATCACAGAAATGATGCTGGACATGGCTTCCACTGAAGATGTGCTCAGCCAGGTACGCATTTATTTCTTTAAAAGGCCAAGCACACAAAGACTGTCTTTGTTTTTATCTAGCCCCTTAGTAGTCGCACTCGTGGCAATTGATTAAAAATTGATGTGGCTTCAAATACGGAAACTGGAGAATTTGAATTTAATGTCAGGATAATGCCGTATCAGCCACTGTTCGGGCTATAGTGTACATGCCAGCGGTATGCGACTCTGGATTCCTTCGCCAATTTTTGTAGTACTGAGGCCGAATTTTCAAACCTTAGCTGCAAATTTCAACCAAATTAGTTGAAGCATTTTTTTACCCAAATTTTGAAGGTAACCTATTAGCTATCACATTGGCTTTAATCATTGTCTTAGAATACCACCTTATCCTTAACTTTACCAGTGGATCAGGATAGCCTAACTTTACCCATGGGTAATTCTGTGAATACGGCCCCACATATTAATGCTAGCAAACTTGAACCGGATTCCTTTCCTTTCAGTCCGTGGCCGCTGAGGCGATCGTGCACACGGCGAGCAAGCGGGATCGGTGCAGTGTTATCATCGCTCAGGGAGTACCCATACTCAAGAAGCTGTTCCAGTCGGAAAATGATCACATTAAGGCCAGGGCTTTGGTGGTAAGCTGATTGGAGGACATTGGTTAAGATTTAGTCGCTTTGTAAAAGTGTAGTGTGTGAATTTTGTGGAGAGTTTTCGATAGGGTCCAAATTTTTTGTCAGTACAGTGGGTAAAGCCATGTAGTACTCATCTGTAGTACTCAGCGTCATGCTTTATTAACGATCCATTTTACACCTTAGATCTTGAATTTAGAGTTAGGGATGTTTTTTTACACCTTTTATACCGCAATATTGTCACTGCTTTGTGATTAGGGTCTCTGTAAATGCGCCGTATCATCAGGCGGAGATGTGAGCCGACAACCGATGGCCGAAGGCTCAGCGTTAGCTCTCGCTAAAACCTGCAAAAAGTGGGTCATTTTTTCATACTTTGAATCAAAAATTAAATTATATGTCAGTAAATTTTATGTATTTATTAATTTAGTTTTATTTGTATATGTGAATAAAAGGATTGATTTTTCGACTGCCCGCGTATTGGGGCTGAGGCCTATGAATTTACCTGACTATTAAATGAGTTAATTTTTGTCCGATTACTCGGTTTAAAAATTATACATAGGAATTTGCAATTTTGTGCCCATAAATACTAAATAGTGGCCGCATTGCATATTTCTTCTAGTCGGTTTAATCCGGTAAAGGAATGGGCCCTTGGTTTTGTGCTGTCTGACCCGCTCAGCTTATCATTATTATGCTACTTGACCAGACAAGTGCTGCGTCATGTCAGTAGCATTATCAGAATAGCGCTGATAGTCAGCAATAGTTGGCTAATAAGACTACATTTTAGCAAGAGTACATAATAGTGTCTCACTCTCTTAAGAAAGTGAAACACTCTCCTTTCTGCCTGCGCAGGCAGATGCGCTGGTCGTTTTGAAGCCACATGTGGCCGTTTTATGCAACATGTGGCTAGCCAATCAGAAGCGAGCACCGTGCTCACGTGCTCCAATCAGCACACTGGCCGCCGTTACAGCCATTTCAGTATTAAATTTTGCCATGATCGGTCGGGTTGGGTTTTTTTTGTTTTTTTTGCCCAAAATTATATTTTGCCGACATTTTTATCACCATTTTCAGGGATTATTGCTAGTATGTGCTGAATATGTGTTAACTGGTAAGTTAAATGTGTTTTTGACAATTTTCAGGCAATAGCACGTGAGGCCGCCTGCTTGCTGATTGGAGCACGTGCACAGGCGTCTAGCCAATCAGAAGCGGTGCTAGCTTCTGATTGACTAGCCACATGTTGCATAAAACGGCATGTGGCTTCAAAACGACCAGCGCATCTGCCTGCGCTATAATACAGGCAGAAAGGAGAGTGTCTCACTCTTCTTCTTAAGAGAGTGAGACACTATTATGTACTCTTGGTTTTAGATATCTGCTGAACCCAGACCGTAATCTGGACTTACGCAAGTGGGCTGCCGAGGGCCTGGCCTATCTGTCCATCGATGCAAATGTGAAGGAATGGATCGTCGCAGATGCCAGTATCGTCAGGGGACTCGTGGATTTGGCAAAAGTACGGATGGGGGTGGGGAGATTTATGAAGCCAAGAGTACATAATAGCTTCTCACTCTATATAGAAGAAGAGTGAGACACTCTCCAGCCTGCCTGTGTTATAGCACAGGCAGATGCGCTGGTCGTTTTCAGACTACATGTTGACATTCTATGCAACATGTGACTGGCCAATCAGAAGCGAGCTTCTAATCTCTGATTGGCCGACGCCTGTGCACGTGCTCCAATCATAAAACGGGATAGGGATAAAGGCTAATAACTCATTATTTATTCATAGTCTGCTTGTAAAAACATCAAAAAAGGTTTGCAAATACCTTTGGGGATATTTTGGCAAACTTTCAGCGAAATTGATTGAGAAACTTTGAAGAAATTCAGAAAAGTTTATATCTCAAAAGTTTCTCAATCAATTTCGCTGAAAGTTTGCCAAAATATCCCTAGAGGTATTTGCAAACCTTTTTTAATGTTTTTGCAAGCAGACTATGAATAAATAATGAGTTATTAAGCTTTTAACTCTATCTTAATGCTTATCAACACATCAGCGATTATATACTAAAGTGTGTTACGCAGGGAATCTACGCGCTGATTGGCCAGTCACATGTTGCATAGAATGTCAACATGTAGCCTGGAAATGACGAGCGCATCTGCCTGCGCTATAACACAGGCAGAAAGGAGAGTGTCTCACTCTTCTTCTATATAGAGTGAGACGCTATTATGTACTCTTGATGAAGCCTAGTTTGTGCTTGTCTTAAAAGATACAAATCTAGGGAGGGACAAAGCAAAATGTCTGGTTTGAAAAATTGACGAAATGGTTTTGACTATTTTTCGCAGATATACCTTGTCTTGACTAACAATATTTCTGCAAAATACTGTCGTATTTTGGGGTTGGAGGGGGCGTGGGGGGTTGGGGGGCCCGGGGGGAAATTTTTGGGCTCTGCTCCCTGCTTGAAGGAGCGCACTGTCCCCCATTTTGACAGACCTGTTTTCAGGAATTTGTCACGGATAAAACAACACAGTGTCGTAAGACTCGTATTATTTTGAAATGACGGCTTTTCCGTTACATCCCTTGGATCGTAATTTTCTCGGGCGAATCTGGGGATGCTACGCACTAAAAAATATCACTGCGTCTAACCTCAATAAGCCACAAGAGCCAGGGAGTATGGTTGTAATGTTTTGTCATGTTTTTTCAGCAGTCCGGCCAGCTATGCGTGTTCGGTGTGGCGTCGGTGTTTGTAAATTTAACCAATACCTATGACAAGCCAAATCCTGAGCCTGAACTTGTGAAACTGGCCCAATTCGCCAAACATCATGTGCCAGAAGAACACGAGAAAGTAATTTGGGAGTTGTATGTCTCAGTATGAACTGAAATAGTTAAGTTAAGCTCAATAATTACTTGTAAATGAACTAGTGGCTAAGGCGTGCGACTACTTTATGACCAGGTCGTTAGTCATTGATCTATGACGCAATACGCGGTTTTTGCCGAATTTAAACATTATTCATTTTTGTTATGAATAACAGTGTGTACTCTGTGTAAATTTGATCCCCTAAATACATCACAGGTTATAATATTGATCTTTTCAAGTCATTTGATAACCTAATGTTAAATCAGACTGTAAAATTTTAAAAAATGTTTATTCTTGTGCTTTTAACTTTATCGATTGCTAATCGTAACAGTCAGCTTGTTTTATCTTTGCAGGATAAAGAGCCCTTTGTAGACAAACGTGTAGATATGCTAGTCAAAGAAGGTGCCACCTCAGCCTGTGTTGTTCTAGTCCCCACTGAAAGTGTCCAGTCAAAAGAATTGCTCTCGAGGTATGGCTTATTGCGATCAAGAGTACATGATAGTGTCTCACTCTGTAGAATAAGAGTGAGATATTATTATGTACTCTTGTTGCAATGGACTTAAAGTCACGCTATTTGCGCGTTATTGCTACTGCAATTTATAGTTAGCTTTTGAACTGTTGTCATTAAGGCAATTCTAATCTAAGGCTTAGCAGTATTTTACTGTTTCTTTTTGTTGGCCGTCTAATCTATTTACAACTGCCAGGAGACCTCTTACGATTTCATGGCTGTATGTTGTGCCATCAATATCAGAGCGGTTATATTTTGTAATTTCTGACTTTTCGTGATTATGCCGTCTGAACCGACGTCTCAAGTGTGAATCGATCCTTGACTATAATTCATGTTTTGATTTTGGTGATTTGTTTACTTCACTATACATTCTGTAGCACTTTTTTACCAACTACCTATTTTTTTCAGAGCTTTGTTTGCCTTTACAAAGGATAAAAAGCACAGAGGCACGGTGGTCTCTGAAGGCGGGGCCAAGGTGAGAAACAAGAATTTAAAAAAACAACTAATATACCACTAAATGGCGATTTTGAAAAAATCTATGCTTCATATTAACAGAAATCATGTAGTTTAAATGGGTTAAGAATTACTTCATCTCAATATTTTATTTAATATGTCCTTGAAGTCACAAATTATTTAAACTTCTTTACTAATCATCATGAATTATTGTTTTAGTAAATGAAAGCTTGTAATTCATTATTAGGAACTTCATGGTTTTTTTACACACTTCATTATGTAACCTTACGCAACGTCGAACTAATGTCTGACCAGAAATTGCTGAACCTTGAGACCAAATATGTGGCTTGATTTTTGTGACTACTCGCTGTATTATTGATGCTTGCAATTTATAGTCTGACCAGAAATTGCTGAACCTTGAGACAAAACAGGTGGCGTTAATTTTTGTGACTTTTTGCTGTACTCTTGACCTTGATGCTTCCAGTTCGTTCTTTTCGTAATGAAATCGCGTGTTTCTTTTTGTGTCAGGGTCTATTATTTTTTAGTCAGCCTTTAGTTATATTCGTTATGGAAGCGCTTGTTTCTGTCTCAGAGCCAAGGGCCAGCAATGTTTGGTCAGAGTTTAGCAGTGAATATTTATGTTAACTTTTTCAGGCTTTGATACAATTGACCAAAACGAACACAGAAAAGGGAGCGCTGTATGCCAGTCATGGTATAGCCAAACTCTCTGTCACCATGGATCCCAATATAGCATTCCCGGGACAGCGAGTAATTTAATCGTTGTTCATTTTTTCATAATTATATTTACTTGAGTGATAATTAGACGGGACTAAAATGTTTGTAATTATGTAATTTGTTAACTCAAAGATTTTTATTCTAAAAATATTGCTAAGCGGCCAGTTCCTTAATGGAGTAATCGGATTAGGTGGAAAATTTTTGCTTTACTGAAATATGGGAACTCTAATTTTGAGATATTTAGTATTTACTATATTTTTCATAATAGTGGGGGGTGGCGCCCCCCGTTTACTAAAAATATTTTGCCAGTTAGAATATGTTAAGGTTGGCTGAAACGTCGGATTGCCAACCTTTATGCCATTTATGAAACATTGATATGAATGAATTTTCGAATAACTAAAAATGTTGTCTATTTTTGTAAAAGTGGAAAATAACCTTGTTTGTTTCTTTACGTATCGCTGTGGAGAAACTTTGCAATAGTCGTGAATCAGAAATGTTAAAAGATTGCTCCTAAAGTACCACTGTCCTTAAAAAGAGTATAACATTTGTTTTCTTCAGATGTACGAATGTGTGAAACCTCTCCTTACTCTGCTTCACGTGGAATGTGAGGGACTACAAAACTACGAGGCGCTTATGGGCCTGACCAATTTAGCCTCCGTCTCAGATAGCATTAGGTTAGTCTAAGCTACCGTCGCCAATGGCTAGGGTATATTAGTTTTGATTATAGTAAGTTTGGTTTAGATTTGAGTAGCAACTTGACATAAGTAAAGAATTTATGCACTGTGAAACCATATAGCTTATTTTCAGCTTTCAAGCGACTGGAACGAGGAAAATTTATTTCGATACTAAATTTTTCCGAACGTTTTCACAAAACGTGCGAAACAGTAGCAAGACAAGTGTAATGTTTTCGGTGTTTTTTCAGAACGCGCATAATGAAGGAGAAGTGTTTGCCGAAAATTGAAGAGTACTGGTTTATGCAGGACCACGCTGACCTCAGGGCCGCGTCAGCTGAGCTGTTGCTCAATCTCATGCATAATAAAGAGGTCAGAGTGTCAGATTAAAGCACGATAAAACATTGTAGATATTAGTTACGTTTTTGTGAACAAGCAAACAAATTTACTTTTTTAATGCTCGATTTTGGCTGTTTTATGGTGGCTAAACGATTATTATTATCAGGTTCGATTCATACTTGTAACTATGTCCGTTCAGACAGATTGCAAAATTACGAAATAGGCAGGTCACTAATAGCGCCATATAAACTCGGTCTATGGCATGGTTGTTTCGTAATTTAGTCGGCTGCATGGACATCAGGTTGTAAGTATGAATCGATCCTTATTGGCAAAATTATCAATGTCCGTAATTAAGAGGGGGGCTACCCAAGCCTAAAATTGAAGTTATCCAATTTTGCTTATTTTCACATAGTATGTTACTCCCCCAAGGCACCTCTACCTCAGATAAGAACAATTAAGCTTGAAGGTGCCCTTTTGGTTCCGTACGTTTGTCACTGTACTTACATAGGCAAAAGTGCACAAAAAAACCTAAATGTAGCCCATAAATGTTGAACAGTTTTAGCACAAACCACATCAAGCCAATCAGGCTGAAAGTTGGCTTGTAGTATCCCTGGGGCTACATTGTGTGCAGATTTGAAGCGAATCGCAGAACCTAAAGTTTTCACTTATGCAGGAGCCCCTCCCCCCTCCTTGAACTCAAGCTGTAGTAAATTTCAAGCTAATCTTGGTTTCATGGTTGTGGAATTTTAAAATTTTACTTTTGTGCCCTTCTTTTGCAGGTGTTCGAATCGATCGTGAAGCCTGGCACGGATCGACTGAAGCTGTGGCTGTTGTACGCCGGCGACGAGGAGGACGGCCGGCTGGTCAATGCGGCCACCTGTGCTTGCATTTTGCTGACTCAAGACCAGCGGGCCTGCAAACGGATTAGCGAAGAGGTCGGCACAAAGGCCTCAGCCTTGTTTTGTGACTGTCTTGTCATTGAAATTCTCACTAGGGTCATTAATTGGAGTGCCTGATTGAGCCTAGTTTTGTTTGAGTACGACTTACTGGCTTGACTGTCATATTTAGATAAATATGCATCTGAATTGGATATGCACACTGACTTAAGGTGCCGCTCTGAATAACCGACTTTGGGCGATAAAATTTTTCACGTAAGTTTTCGTTAATTAACTCAAGAAGAAAAGTTGTTGCAAATTAAATTAGCTTTTATTTGATGTATATAACGTCAAATTTTGTTCAACTTGAAATTTTAACCTATTTTTCAATGGGAAAAATCTTTAAATCGATATAGCAAAAAATCCTATATGGCTTTTGGTACTTTTTGAAACAGTTCCTTGTAGCTAATTGCTAGTTGCAACTTTTCAAAAAGTCGTTTGTGTAGGCAAACCTTTCTAAAAAAATTTCTAAAATACGTTGACCAACATTGACAAAAATACACTATTTTTCAAACTATTTTTTCGTTAGCTGCTTTTTGGCTTCTGAAACTTTTCTCAACGGATTTTAGTACAAAAAAATTAGCTCTATTTTTTGGAAAATACGTATGTGTAGGCAAACTTCAGGCTTCTGAAATTGGGCTATAGCGTACATTTTTTTAAGATTACTGTCAGCTGCGAAAACCGATCCGCTTGAGACTTTGCAGACTGTTAGAGCAGATGTATATGGAGGCGCCGAACTTCTTGAATTGTAATTATGATTTGGCTCAATATGATAGGCTTTTTAAAACGTCACTTTTGATGGAAATTAAAATAACTAAAAATTTGTTGACGGTAACGAAAATTCGACAAAAATGGCACCTCGGCAAGATAATTGTCTTTAATTTAAGCTATAGATTGTTGAATTTGGTTGAAGCACCATTGAGCTACGTCATTTCAAAAATTAGTCAAACTTTTAAAAATTTCCATTTTGATGCATTCATAAAATTTGGTAAAATGTTCCGAGACTCATCAAACTTCGCAAAAATGCTTTCCTAGTGTTCATCTTGATTGCTCTTAAGCAAAAACGTTTGTATCAGCAAGAAACAATAAATTATAGCAATTTGATTTATTGGAAGTTACTCAGAGCGCCCCCTTAAGGAGGTAGTGTCGCGAAAGCAGTTTTGCTCATAGGCTGTGAAAATAGAACTTTTTGTTTTGAAGTAGTACATTCAATGAGAAGCTAGTCCAACGCTGTATGGTATCAAATAATTACTGCCAGACATCACACTATCAATATTGACAAATATCTTGGACCAATCGTCATTAGTAAGCCAGACATCACACAATAGGGACATAAAAGTTCGAAAAATCAAGCCAGATATCAGATTGGCCAGCTTGTAAAGTACACATAATGTGTGGACGCACAATTTTTTGCGACAAATAAGAAAAAAGAAAATTGAAGGTTCGTTTTTCTTTTGATTTGAAAATAAGCGTCTAGATTTTTCACAATTTATCATTATTGCTGTTGCAATTTTACAGTTTAAGTACACCTTCACAGTTCAAACTAGTATTACTCCACAGCCGCTACAGTAATCTGCACTAAATTTTGTGTGCATAAACTATAACATATGTGCTATCAGTCTGTTTAAAAAACCTAAACAGAAAAATTGATAAATGTGACTAAAAAATGGAATGTGAATAGGTTTTTTTTTCGTCATTTTTCCGACTTTGAGACATTATTGCAAAATATATGCTGCACCAATTTTGCTGAAACTTGGCAAAATAATTTGCCTTTAGATAGATTTTTAAAATATAGAAAGAACAATTTCTAATATTTTACTGAACAAGTTTTACAGTCGCGCAAAGTCGACTGCTTTCGCGACACTACCCCCTTAAGAGTAGTGGTTAATTTGAATTCTCAATCTGAACGCTAGAGTACCGTATCAGCTAGAGATCGGGGGTGCTTTGTAGCTTAAACTATGTTTAAAGAACAAACCAGAGTAGTGGAATGCTGTAGTTAACATTTTCTACGATACGCGTTGAGGAAGCCGATACGCTATTCAAAACCAAAATCAGAGTTTTTTTAAAGCGGTGGTTTGGTAAGGCCGGTGGTAATCCTTTCCGGGTTGTCTCATACTCGCACTGGCATGTCTGTGCCTCTGCTAAATTACGAAAAATTGTCCGACCTGCTCAATTTTATTTTATATAAACAGAGATATAATACTGAACGTTAGTCCACTCAGAGGCAAAACCGTGGTTATATATTGTTTTCTTGTGTTATAGGTTGGCAGCTGGCTGGATATTTTGGAAACCATGGCAACCCGTGGTGACCCAAGGCTTCAGCACCGTGGCATGATGGTCATCCACAATCTAATGCATTCGGAGTACGAAATTGCGGCCAAGATGATGCAAGGTCGATTGTTTGAAGTAGGTTTCAAGCAAAGACTGCACATAGGCAGCTACAGAAGTTTGTCTAGGTTGTGTCGTTATGTGTGACTCAGGGTTTTATTTTTTCATTTTTTTCTTGGTGGCCAGCTGGCCACTAGACCCAATATTTTAGTGGCCAATGCAAAAATTTAGTGGCCAATTTGAAAAATGCGTTCACAATTTACGGAGTTAAAAAACACTGAAAATTACCTAGCCGAGAGGCCTGTCAGCTTCCCGACTGCCAACAATGCACTCATGTACACATACTAAACATATTGTCATGAGAGACAAACCCACAGAGTTGCAGGGGTTTGGGGGCAGCAGTACCCAGAAAAAAATTGCATAAAAACTTTGGTTTATTGGTCGAGTTTGGTTAATTGGAGACGTATCAGAAATTTTTTGCAGCTGACAGTAAAGGTAAATCGAAATGGGGAACGTCACATTACAGTGTATTACACAAGTAAATGCAGCATAATGTACACTCATGTACACATGCATGATGCATCGGCTTTGATGAAGGATAATATTAAGGTTGGATAATAATAAGGCAAGCCACAACATTGAAAGGTTCTTGGGGTAGCAGCGCCCAGGAAAAAAAGAAATTTTTTCATTTTTCGGACAAATTTGGTCAAGTGGAGACGTATCGGAAACTTTTTCGATCAGGCGATAAAAACCAAAGGGGAAACCCTTGTGTACAATTTCACTAACTACCGCGATACATTAGAGCACACTCAGATGACAGTGTGTATAAGCATTAAACCTCAAGAGTGAAGATTGTGCAGTAGACATTGTTATTGATAACCTGCAGGGGGGTCTGGGGGGCGAGAGCCCCCAGAAGCCGGGCGATTTTTTTTTTATTTTGAAACACATTCATTATTTTAAACTTCACTTTTTGGTGGCCAGACTGGCCACCAGCCCAAAATTTTCGGTGGCCAATCCATAATTTTAGTGGCCATGGCCACCAGTTTGGCCCAAAAAAAAAACGCTGGTGTGACTTATTATTGGAATAGAAGACTTATTATTCGTATTCACTAATTGTATACTGGCTTGTGTACAGTCTCATCGGAAATGAGTGCGGACAGTTTGAGAAAGGCTTCAGCAAGTTCGATATTGTTTAAAACGTCTGAATGCTCTGAATCAGGCAGTCTTATCAAACTGTGTCTTATGCTTGGGATTTCGCATTAATAAACATTTTAGTCAAAGCATAATCAAGCTCAATTGCTGGAAGTCACAGCTAAGCACAGTCTAAACCATGGGGGGGGGGTGGGGCATGCGGGGTTCCCAAAATGGCCGGAGGGGCTCCCTAGAAATTTTGACCCCGTAAGATGTGTGGTTTATATTTGGAAGCAGCTGGTTTTGGTGTTCAAATTTAGACAATTGTTACGAAGTTACAATAATATATTTCAGGTTTTGATGGCCATAGCCAAGCTTTATGACGCAGAAGAGCAGAGGAAACGCAGCAAAGCAGTGCAGCTGGCGCAAGAGTGTTTGGCCAGAGCAGAGCACTTGGAGCTGATTCGGGCCACTGACCGAGAAATGCAGGACAGAGCTGCTCAACGTATCCGAAATCCGTACGAGATTAAGGAAGAAACTGCGGAAGAAGTTGAACAAGAAGAAGCAGCCACTGTTGTGGCCGAAACGAATGTCGACTTTCAGCCGATGCCGGCCCGGGCTAGAAAAGAACCGTTAACTATCACTGAATTACCTCCTGATGAATAATTTTTTAAATCTTCTGTTGGTTTGAATATCAAGAACTGAATTTGAGCTGACTCTTTTGACTGAACTGAACCCAAAAAACGATTGATTGTGGCCACTTAAAAAGTCGATTCCCACTGCGCTGCAGGTTCAAAGTTTAGTGTAAAAAAACTAAGGTTACACATGATGAGGTCTTGGGGTTAAGAAACTTTGATTTTTCACCGGCAATAAACATAAATAAAAATTAAGACTGTTGAGCATCATTTCAAGTTCAATGCAGATTCTTTTTTATGCGCTGAAAGTTTTATGCGTAGCATGTTAATATGTTATGTATATTGTGTTTTTTATCTGTTTATACGTTTGAGATCCTCTGAGAGCCTTTTGTTGTTAAGTTTTGGCTTTACTTTATCATGTTTGTTATTGTTTGTGATGGTTTCGCTTGTTTGCTGTGTGCTTTGTGTTGGATCTTGGTAGGTGTTTTTTTGGATACATATTGTGCCAGTACAGTGCGTTTTGAGCTACTTTAGTGGAATAAAGCAACTGTAAATATTGAACTTTAGTTTGAAATCGGAAATAACCCTTATTTTTCATGAATATATAACTTTTTTAGGACTAATTCTGAAATTAGATCGCTTTTCCAGCCACAGTTCACCTACATAGTACCCGGTTTTTCAGATCTAAAGATTTTGGTGCTATGCTGCTATGTTATTTTTTCTCTGTTTTAGTGCCTTATTAGTTGTGCATATTATTAAAAGCTTTTATACAAAGTTTTACACGCTGTGGTGCTTAATTTATTAAATAAACATTTTGCCGTGTGGGTACTCGTAATTTTATGCTTTTTGGAATTACGAAAACAGATTTTTGATTTATTGCAGTCGCGATGTAATGTAAAAGATGACCTGTAGCAGCCCGTTTCAATAAACTCACAGCCCACGGGCACAAATTTGTGGGCCTGTGAGTCGGCTTTCAATATTATGTTTTCGGCTGCGCCTGTGACTACTCACAGGCCACAAGTCCACAGGCAGACACTCGCATGTGACGCACACAATGTGATCGCATGCACGGCTTGCCTGCGAACACACGCAGTTGCGCTGACTATTATAATATGCCCCTTATATGGATTGAAACCTTTTGCAGCTATTAAAATACTGCTTTTCTCAACTTTTATTGACTGTTTCTTTTCAGTTTGAGTGCTAAACTTGCACATCGTTCTGAAAGTAATTATATATAAAAATAGGGAATTTTCAAAAATTTCATAGAGCTAAAATTTTTCACAAAAAAGGTTTATAAATTGAACAGGTTGACCTGTAAATCAAATTCAAAAATTAACATTAAACTAATAAGATTTTAGTGCTAATTGGCACTAGGAAAGCTCTCACAGGCACAATTTTTTATTGAAACCGAACGGCCTGTGAGCGATTTGTGGCTATTCGAAATTCTGCCTGTGCCTGTGACCTGTGGCCTTTGCCTGTGAAATATCGAAACAGAATGCACAGGCTCACAGGCCCACAAATTTGTGAGCCTGTGAGTTTATTGAAACGGGCTACAATGCACTTTACTACTAGTATACAAAGATGCGGTACACTCCAAGGTAATTCGAGTAATCCTGATCTTATCGCTTCGCAATGCTCGCGATAATGATGTTTTTACCTATTAGCAGCGGTAGCTAGCTATTAGCTGCAAAGAGATGTGAGACTATTGTAATATGACAGTGATAGTGGCTCAAAATGGCTCAGGTATTAGAAAAGTGAGACTATTGTAATATGACAGTGATAGTGGCTCAAAATGGCTCAGGTATTAGAAAACGAAAAGAACTGCAGAGGCCTGAGTGAAGGTTACAAAACGGCAAAAAACCGCAGAGGACTTAGGGTGAACGGCGTTAGAGGGACCTGCAGCTCCCAGAAACATTAGATTTTTAGTTTAAGGGGGTAATTGCGTTTTTAGGTGTTTTTTTAAACTACCATAACTGCACTTAACCTCAACAAAAACTTGAGCGGTCTTTTTTACAATTTTTTACACCTTCTTGCTTTAAAAAAACTATATTTAAAAGCAGATTATCTTTTGCAATTTTACTGCTGCTATCATTTGAATATACCACATCAGCGGTTTTTTTGACTAATTTTTGCGCCACAGTTATGAAACTCAAGATCAGCCAACAACTACTAAACTTTTTGCAGTTATGCACTGACATAATATCCCCACCCGTTTTTTTGATATAGTTGATAAGTCGTTTCTACGTTGAGAAAATGACATTTTCGTGCAAAAGTCACGTAATTTGACTTTTCTCTAAAATTTTCAAAAGCCCATAACACCGACTCTACAAACTATTTTTAGAAAAGGAAAAAAACGGGTGGGGATATTTTCCTAAAGATAATGTGGTTAAAGTTTCGAAGCCGTAGTCCGTTTATAGCTTGAGTTCTGTGGGCGCAAAAATTACACTGAAATGTCAAAAACCACGAAAACGACATTACCCCCTTAAGCGATAAAATTACCGTGTAGCAAATCCTTTTCGATATACTTTTGTTCCCCCCCATTCTCCCAAAAGAGCGAATTTGATGTTTATGCTGTTCAAGGATTTGATTGTATGGAATTTTGTTGGCTACTTTCTGAGGAGTATTGAGGGGTCATTTAGATGGTCACATCAGTCCGACACTCCGACGGCGACTAAATTGCTTTATAATTGCTAATTTGAAAAAAAATGCTTTTTCAGAGCAATTCATGGCCGTAAGCAGCAGTTTAGCGGACAGGGTTGGAACTGGAGAGTGCAGTCTACAAGCAGACGAGGTATGTACCAGTACCAGACAGTTTTATATTTTTTAGTAAATGCTGTAAAAAAGATTGTAGTTGGTTAATGTTTATGTAAGTTATGAAATAGGATGGCATGGACTTACTGTAGCTCTATTCTATTGGTAGAGCGTTCGTTTGTTAATTCGAACACAGTGGTGAAATCTAGTAGGAGTACCTAATGTGTCCCGCTCTATATAGTGTGATAGTATAGGTAGTATAGGTTTAGTGTAGTGTATTGTATATATAGTATAGTAATAGGTATAGTGTGAGATACTATTATGTACTCTTGACTGTAGTATTAGTAAAGTTTTTCACACAGTATATATAGTTTTATTCTGAACGAATGCTTCCGATCTTATATTCAATATGAAATCATAATATTTCGTGCATGCGGTGATCATTATTCGAACCAACGTCCTTTCTGCTTTTCAGACGTCGAATAAAAGTACTGTGGGTGATTTGCAACAGAAATTCATGGCGTTAGCTGATCCAAAACTGGTAAACAGTATATTTTTATCATGACAGTTTCGTGTATTGATAATGTTTAGTTTAAATGTACAGCATCACAATTTGTTTTCACATAATATAATAGGTCAGTGCTGTTAAATCATAACCTGTTGAATTATGAGGAGGAGCCATATTATTTTTCAGGTTAGTTGCTGCTTGCTATTTGCAACTAGCGATGCTGAATTCGTGGAGAGTTAATGTTGGAAGTGTGAGAAGTGTAAAAATATTGAGAGCTTTTGCTGCAGCAGCAGTATAACAGCAGTTTAAAGGCTGTTTCACACAGGGGCGCATTTTGCTCCATGGTGCATTGCATTGCGCATTCCAGGTCGCATTTCATGGCGCATGCGACGCATTGCATGGCGCATGCTGTGGCGCATTACATGGCGCATGGCCCTTAGACTGCGTTTAGCAAGACTGAGCTAAGACTGCGTATATTTATCCCACTGCAAGTGTCCATCATCAGAAATATTGCAGTTATATTGATTTGTAAATATTGATTTGTTATGTAGACGCCCGACGTTCGAACGTTTCGCAAAACCTGGTCTACACTACAGCATCGACTGAAGGATAGCTCTATTGGTTGTTCGCTGACAGTTTTGCCGAAAATATGCCAAATTGCGATTCTGGACCGATTTTTCCATGGCGAACCGAGCTCTTTGGGATTTCTGGAGTCAGAGTTAACACAAATGCTTGCGTGTGGATGCTTCACTAGCTGGTATGAATGTTTTGGAACGTTTTTATATAATATAGTAATATCCAGTCGTATTATACTGACACCGATTCCAAAAAAAAACTGCGATTGCATCCCATTGAAAAGCTGTGAAGTGAGACGATCAGAAAAACACCATTTCCAAGCCATAGTTGTTCAGACTAAGCAAATACTGTACTAAAATGTTGAGTTTTTCGCATGATTCAACTCATATCGCATAAATAGAGTTTTATCTACTACGTTATTTTCATTCATACAAAAGCTTAATTATGTGCAACTGTGCAAGTACTTTAATGGTTGTGATGCAGCGGTATATAGGTAAGTCATAGATTAGTGTTGGGACCTATTCCTTTACTGGATTAAACTTACTGGATTTATTTTAGTCCGAGGTTTAGGAATGACAAGTCGAGTTAAACGGACTAAACTAGTCAAAATAAGTCAGCGGCTTAATTTTAATCTGAGGCTGAGCCCATTCTAGAACTACCACTGGACTAAACGGATTTAACATGCACGCTTAACATTAGCGTGTGTAGTTAAGTCCGTTTAGTCCGATTAAAAAGCAGCGCGCTAAAAGTTAAGTCCGTTTAATCCGAAGGTTTTGGAATGGCATTTTTAAGCTGAATTTTTAAACCGTTTAGTCCGATTAAAATTAACCCTTTGATTCGGTAAAGGAATAGTCCCTTGGTTTGGAATATTTTAGGCAGGTCTGTCTAATTTCTTTTATAGTACCATTTATTTATTTTTTGTTTCATTATATTGCAGTATTGTCATTTTTAGCTGTTCTGATAAACTAGCAGATTTAGTGCTGGAGTCGGCTTCTTTGATTTTGGCCAAAACTGCCCTCGAGACTGTCTCTGATTTGAACGAACATTTTCTGGTGGCTACTCTGAAATTATGTTTGTAAGTTTGTCAATCATTGGTTTGTCTTTATATGAAATCTTCAGTTCAGTTTGATTTGATCGTGGAGTGTACGATTGTCCAAGAATAGGATCATTGTAGGGTTATATTCGATTCGGCACAATAGGTCGTTGCAGCGGTGCAATAATGGTCACACATCCGTACTGGATTTCTGTCTGTGAGAGGCTGTTGTTTCCTTTTTTGTATTTCAGAAATTATACTGTAATATTTCCTTTTGATTTGATCACGTATTTTTTTATTTTCTATTTCAGGTCTGATAAACATCATGAAACTAATTCTAAGTCAATAGTGTAAGTTTTTACTTTTACTCTATTAAATTTAATCTATTTTTAAAAGTAATTAATAGCAACGTTTATATAAAGTATAAATAAATTTATATAATAATTAGTAAATTTATAAAGTTTATTTTTATTTTATTGATTTTGTAAAATTTTTGTTTTCAGACATTCCATACTTTCTCAGCCTTTCACAGATCCCTTTCTCACAAAGCAGTTGCGGCTTTTGTCCATAGAACATGTTGTCGTGCGTTTTTGGCTTGTTGTGTCACTGTATTGAGTAATTGACAGTTTGACCCTGCATTTTGACTGGCTAAATCCGTATAGCTTATTTATATTAAGGCCGGATTCACACTGGCACTTGCACAAGCACAAGCACAACGCCTAGGCGTTCACACTGGAACTTGCACAAGCCCAGCCATTCAAATTAGTGTAACGTTTTTTCTATTTAGAAGTTTCGTTATCGTTTCGAAATTTTGGGCTGAAATTTTCTCAGTTTTGAAACTTTCTCGTACTATTTTATGGAAGAAAGAAACTTAAACTATAAAGAGGATCAAAAATAAAGCTAAAACGGAATTTGATTTTAAAGATGAAACGAAACTAAAATTAAAAGAAAGAAAGAAAATGAACGCAATACATTCTTCAGTAAATATAAGATCCATTTCGACAAGGGTTACTCCGAAAAATCACACTTTTCCGGTTAATTTTGCACCATTTATGACATACCCAAACTGACAGCTACAAAATCTATACGCTGATTGGCTGTGCTTGTGCGAAAGATTTTCGAACAAGCGTTATGCTTGTGCTTGTGCTGAATATTCTGCAGTGTGAACCGACTGTGCTTCTGCTTGTGCTTGTGCAAGTGCCGGTGTGAACCCGGCCTAAAACGCAATACAAAGCTGAATTGTTGAAATGAAAGTTGCAACTTTAGCACGCCATTAAAGGGCGCATAGTAGGCTTGCTAAAGTCTGACCATAAATGTTGAACCTGAGAGAAAACAGGTGTCGTGAATGTCGCAGCTACTCTCTGTACTCTGGATGGCTGAAACTTGTTCTTTTCATGATGAAATCACATCCTTAGTTTTGTGTCAGTGTTCTTCATTTTTTCGTCAGACTAGTTCAATATTTGTAACTTTTTAGCGTAGCACTCAAAAACTTTTTAGAATCTCTCTTTTAACAAGATGGGCAGCTGTTTTTTTTTCTTTTTAGCTGTTAATAATGGAGTTAGTGGAATTACTGGAAGCACGACTCTGCTCTGTTTTTGACTTGAAGAAACCAACTTTTGCTCAGGTAAAGTTTTTTCTTGGCTAGAGAAAATCAACGTTTTGACCGTGGGAAATAAAGTATTACAGATTGATCATTGTTTTGTCAAAAATTTGTCGATACTAGATAATTTTCTGGTTGCTTGTCTGTGGAAATTAAATTCCGACTAGACATTTCAAGAACTTGGTAACGACGCAGGGACCATTAGGATTGTTTTAATTGACCCGTAGAGTATGACACTCTTCCCATTTCCCAGTGTAACAGCGCAGTAGATGTTTTGCGCTCTAAACCGATCAAATTCAAAACGTCTTAATCCGTGAAACTTGATCCTACCCAAATCAGTCGACACCCCAAGTAGGTTGATTAATCAGACAAAACCAACAGTATCAGAGTTAGCCACCGGAGAGAATAGACTCTCTACCAAGACCATCAACTTACTGATAAAAGCTTTTCGGTTAAGTGACTGACTTTGGTATGGAGGCACACTTTTGGTGGCGTATTGGTAGGTTTTAGTCTTTTAGACAACTAAATTGCAAAGCATCTAAAATGGTCCTAAGCTGGTCCGTGAAAATGTTATGACGTTCTTTCCTTTGTGTACTTTTGTACTAATCTTAACGTGGACATCAGGGTTATTAGCATTATTTTAGAGTTTTACCTAATGAACCCCGTTCATACTTCATACCAAGGTGGTATCTATCGTTGTCCTTCTCGTGTTGCTCCATAGCAGTTTCCAAGAAAACGACAGAGTTAAATATGGCACGGTTTTGAATCGACAAAGTTTGAGTGCAAAGCGTTCGCCGAAACGATTCTTTCTGACTAAAATTTGGGCTTGTCGCTGTTCTAGTGTGGTTAAAGATAAGTAATGAGCTAGGCTTGAGGCTTGAGCGAAAGTGTAACTGTAAGTGTTATGACTCGGCTGTACAGTTATGCACTAACAATTTTGTATGCTATTGGTCAAAATATCTGCAAAACATTGAAAAAATAAAGAAAAAGTAAATGGAATCACCAGTAAAGTATATAATATGTATCACCAACGAGCAGCCCCTGTTTTTTCAGATTGTCAGTTGGCTGTCTCTGATAATTGACGCCCAGGCCCCCGCCATTTTGGCCGATCGCTCAGCCCTCTCCATACTGCAGACTCTCAGTCAGCTCATCGAAGATAATGTACGGTTTAATCTACAGGCCACTGTTTCGTGCTAAAGACATAAGTATCCCAATAGAACTACTTTATCGGTAAAAAAAACCTGACTGTTGGAGTTGGTCTCCTAAGGGTCTATTCATACTTACAGCCGTATATCCGTTCAGCCGGCAAAATGACGAAATAATCACGCCACAGTTTGATCTAATGTGTACGCTATTAGTCTAGTGGCGTGATTATTTTGTATTTTTGATGGCTGTCCTGTATGTATGATTGTTATGAATCGACTCCACACTTTTAATGTAAACCAAACCAATGCACTGAATCAAGCTTCCAGTTGTTTATGCTCGGTTAGCTGCAAAGGGATTGGAAACAAGATGCAGCTTTGTGCAAAAGTTGTAAGCTGTTTTTACCACTTTCGCAGTGTTTGACATTGACGGTCTTTGACCGGGGCGCAGAGCAACCATTAGCAATAAACAGAATGACTGCACTGTTGCAATACAAATATACAATATTGTTGATTGGCATCAGGGTTTTTTTGGCCAAATACAGGGCAAATGCCCACGATTTTGAAATTTTGCTCACCAAAATTGAAATTTTGCTCAAATTCTGCTTACCGCTCGGAAGGGAACCCGTTTGGTTTTTTCATGGTCGGCTAAAAAAATTTCCGATAGGTCTCCAATTAACAAAATATTTGACCTAAAAATCAAAATTTTCTTTAACATTTTTTCTGGGGGCTGTCGCCCTCAGACCCCCGCAACTCCATGGCTTAATATTCCTCGTTTTCATCTTTCACGAAAGCATATGCATGCAAAGGCGTAGCCAGGGAGGCGGAGTACGATCCCCCTTTTTCGTCGAACTTGAAGAATTTGTCAACAAGGGTCTCCCCTTTGGTTTTTATCGCTCGGCCGAAGAAAGTTTTACGTCTACAATTGACCAAATTTGGCCTAAAATTAAAAAGTTATCGAGATTTTTTCCTGGAGACTGCCACCCCCAGACGCTTGGAACTCTGTGGTTTACTATTCTTTGTTATTAAATTTCATCAAAGCCTATGCATGTCTACAAGAGTCTGAATTTTTTGCGCAAAAACGTTCGCAATTGCGAAAAAAATTATGATTGCGAAAAATTTTTTAAACCTTTTCGCAAAACTGCGAAAAAATTTTGACGGAGTGGAGGTGAACTCGTAAGGTCTATGCGCTGCTTTTTGTGGTTTTGTCGGAAAACACTGCCGATACGTCCCCAATTGACCAAATTTGGCCTAAAAATTGAAAATTTCTCCGACTTTTTCTGATCAGCTAGGCCCGGACTCGTGCAACTTTGTAACTTGATGTTTCTAGAGACTGTAAATGGGACACATTTTTTTCCATGTATCACCACACCGACTGCATGTAACACTAATAGACAGTATAATAGGGGTCAGCCGTGAGGAGACATAATTAAGGTCAGAGGTGACATAATTAAGAAACATTTCAAAATGTTAGCATTTTCAGACCTAACTTGATCATTGGCCGGGTCTTCTGAATTTTTTTTACGGCTGAGCATCGATTGTGAAAATTATGAAAAATTACACAAAATTCTCAGGACGGCTCCATAAATTTAAATAAAAATGTCAAAATCGTTGCTTTTTGGCCAAAACGGGTAAAAATTGCGTCCGTCTTAATCCTGTATATAGGCGTAATAATGTTTTATTAATATTTAAATGTAAAATCTACTGCATTAAGTAACAAAAGTAAGTCTGCGAAATAAATTTGATTTTGCGAAAAAATTTCAAACTTTTCGCAAAATTGCGAAAATTTCCTGTACTTTGTATTTTTTAACTATTTGTTTGTACTATTTTTTATTGTAGCAATCCTTCGCCGAGGACCTCAGCTCTGTTTCCGCTATTTTAATTGAATTAGAATCCAACTTTGCTAGCCAAAGAAGAAAAACTAAAAGAAAAACTGACTTTTCTATTGAAGTTTGGGATTTTTAGCAGATTGTTTGTTATGTATTGTTAGGCTACTTTAATAAACACTAATCTAAAGTTTAGCATTTTGTGTGAAACTATGGTGATTTGTTCGAAAATTTGGACTAAGTTGATTAAATTAACTTATATTTTGCGTAATTTACCCAAAAAAGTTTGGTTCGATGCAAAAATGTTATACGTTTTGATTTGATACAGTTGGAAACTACTGACGTTTTCGGGAGTAGCATATTGATTCGATTTCGATTTTAGGGTGGATTTAACAAAGGTGGTTATACTAAACCATTGGTTTTACGTACGTTTTGCATGATTTCCACATATTTTCATTACGAAATATCGCCTGATTCGTTACGAATTTCGTAAATTTTCTTAAATCATGGTGTAGTTGAAATTTCAGCAGAATGGAAACTTGTTGCTGTGCTGCAGGATTGAATTTTTAACTGAGCTAAAACCATGGTTTAAGAAAATCTACGAAATTCCTAACGAATCAGGCGATAATTATGTGCAAATCCTGCAAAACGTACGTAAAACCAATGGTTTAGTAAAGCCACCTTTGTGAGATCCACCCTCGGGTTCTGTATGAAACAGTGCTGTACGATTCTATTTATATTCAAGATGAAGTTGACAATGTCGAAACAATAAATAATTGCTCCAAACAATAGGCCTATTTCCCACTGAAGGAATTCCATAGTATTATCTTCTATTAAGGTTTGTAATAATCATTTTTCTCACCCCTGATCGCGATTTTAATTTACACTAGTGACGTAGATCCTAATTAGTTTCTGTTATACTGTTTTCGTGAAAAATATGCACCTGCGTTGCTGACAATTTGGAAAACAAAACTCCAAACAAGCTTTATGCCTGTGTGTGCAGAATACCTAGGTGTTTTGGCTTTAATTGAACTCATATAGAAGCATGTTTTGATGCAGTTTTGATTTTTGATGAATCAATAGCCTCGGGGTTGACCAGCTCATTGCGCTCGTCTGAAGACCGCTCTAGGCTGTCTACCGGACTGCGGGGACACCAAAGACCGGGGATAACTAGGAACTTATACCTTGTTTCAGAGGCCTAGCTCAACCCTGACGTCTGCTTTTTCTGGTGTCGGGGGACACTAACGGATCAACTCCCCAATGCTATCTCAGCGACAAAACTTTCCCTTTATTTTTTGACTAACGACTCGAAACTTGTACTCTTATCAGAAACTATGTGTGACCGGTGTAACCGTACGTAAACCTGAAAGAGATAGCACAAATATCCTAACAATAAATCGTAGCTACGAACTGCAACCTAAATAACACGCGTAATAGACAATGATCACTTCGGACTCGAAAACCGCTAAGGACACGACACAACGGACTGATATGGAACGGACACACGGTAATCAACCTGAAAACAACCTACTCTGGAATCGGCACTCTTCTAGCCTGACCCTGTCTAGGCTAGATCACTCTACAGTTCTGGTCTACTGGTCTGCTCAATGGCTCAACAGGTCTACTGGCTATCCTACTACTGATCTGTCCTACAGGGTCAGCCTAGGGGCTACAACTACAAAGCTAAGGACAGCGGGGGGGGAGTAACTAACAGGATAAGTCCTGGCTGGAGAACGGCTGGCTGGCTGACTGGATCTGGAGCGACGACCGGAGCGGGCCTGGGCAGGATGGGCGGCAGCCGGCGGGACTGGAGACGGACACCGGCGACGTACTGACGGAGACCGGCGACGGGCAAATGGACGGCGGGGACGGCGGACACGGGACTGGACTGGGCGGCTCAGCTCATTTTTTCCACAAGAAGTGGCCGCGTATAATATTTCCTCTGGAATATTGACACTCCGGCCTCACAATCTAACAGCTGCTCACTCAGCAGAAGAGCTTGTTCTTGAAACATTTTGGTTAATAATTATAGCTTCGTTTATCAGCGCCCAGCAGTCGTCCAATTTGTTTTTTCTTACAAAGCCGTGGCGCTGGCCCTAGTTTTGGTTCATTTAGCCTAATTGGTTTGCCTCAGTGACCTTAAACGGTTCAATATGTATATATATATTTAATTGTTCAATATGTATATATATTATATAGTTCAATATATTAATATTTACCTGTTTTAATATTTAACGGTTGGTGTCAAATTAACTGACTAAGCAATATTTACCTGTTTTAATATTTAACGGTTGGTGTCAAATTAACTGACTAGGCATGTTCATGCACATCAAAAGAAATTACTGGTCGATAATTTACTGTCATTTAAAAAAACTTATCGTCGAAGGTAGCGTAGCCGAGTGGTCTATATGGCACTGACTGGAAAACAAAAGTCAGATATGCGTGGGTTCAGCGCTCCGGGTTGGACGCACGCCCGAAGGCATAATATGAAGAGTGTCATACTCTTCCTATTAGGGGTATTATTGGTAGAAGGGTGGATAGCCCCATATATATATATATATATATATATATATATATATATATATATATATATATATATATATATATATATATATATATATATATATATATATATATATATATATATATATATATATATGTAGATGAGTGAGAAACGTATCGATTTACACTTGTGACCCGTATGTCCGTTCAGCTGGCCAAATTACGAAATAATTACTCCACTAATATATACTCAGTGCATGCCACTAATAATGTATAAGATCAGCAGATCAATTTTGAACGGACAAGTATGAATCGACCCCAACCGTTTTTTTGGGTTATTCTCGTTTCAGATTTTATTTTCTACCATCAAGAATGACTACTAACGAAACTCTAACATCGGCTGAAATTTGGCGAGTGGTCATTTCGAATTCACTCTATATTATCCAGGGATTATTGCAGTTTATTGGTAACGGGATAATTGTGCTAGCTATTTATATGAACAAAAAATTACACAGGAAAGAGTACATTTTGCCAGTGGCACTAGCCATTGCTGAATTATTGTGGGGTGCGGGCCACGGTTACGCTGGGTTTAGACGGATTTTCATGGAACTCAGCCAGCAGGCTAATATTTTGGTCTCAAAGTGGTACTGTATTACCGTATTCTATTCATTTACTTATCTGTTCAGTGGTCTCAGTATTGTGTGTATACTGATTATGCTATCGTTTGATCGTTGTGTAGCATGCTACAGTATTCAGCAGTATTCTAAGATAACGGGTAAACGCGTAGTTTGTGCGTGTTTGTCTTGTTTAACACTACCCGCCATTTACACAGGACTAGTTTGGTACGAGGCTTATAAAGTTAGAAACTTTGCCGTTGTTCCGAAACTTTGCGTTACGGGGTGGTCTGTAGAAAAAACTCTCTACAGAATTGGTATGTTTGGTCAAACTTTCGGCAGCTTAGCTAGCATTGTACTTTATCTCACTGCCCTCATGGGCTTGTACTGTACCAGAAACTCGCCACTTTCTGAAGTGATGAAGCAAGCTAAAGCTCGACAATTGGAAGTTACGAAAACATTATTTCTTGTAATTACTTGTACTTGTTTTCTGTATACAGTACCTTTTTTTATCCTCTGGCTTGCAAGGCCTTTTGTTAGTGCGAAAACGTATGGTATAATTGCAGTAGCATGCTTGACAAGTATCAATTTAAATTCAGCTAATAACATCTTAATTTATCTGCGTAAAAATAAAGATATGCGTCAATCCATCTTGACCGCTTTTATTAAGCTGAAGTGTTCTAAATCTGATAAAGTTCAAAATTTGGGCAAATCTAACGTAACTCATGCATCCAAATTGGCGCACAGTACAGCTATGTAATTAACTGCTGCTTTACGCTGGTCCCATTCTATCATGTAATTCGGAGCGTGTTTAGTTTAACGCAGGCGCCATCATGCTCTCTATATCCACCCCCTTCCCTTCTAGCTTCTTTCTACCAAGAGTACATAATAGGTCTCACTCTATATTGAAGAAGAGTGAGACACTCTCCTTCCTGCCTGTGTTCTAGCGCAGGCAGATGCGCTGGTCGTTTTGTGCAACATGTGGCTGGCCAATCAGCGCGTGGATTCTTTGCGTAACACACTTTAGTATATAATCGCTGATGCGTTGATAAGCATTAAGATAGGGATAAAGCGTTAATAATTCATTTTCAATACATTATCTAGGTGCTAAGACATCACAAAATGTTTGCAAATACGTTTGTGGACATTTTGACAAACTTTCAGCGAAATTGATTGAGAAACTTTTGAGATATAAACTTTTCTCAATT
Organism: Trissonchulus sp. WLG1_4; assembly: GCA_030248245.1. Taxonomy (NCBI): domain Eukaryota; kingdom Metazoa; phylum Nematoda; class Enoplea; order Enoplida; family Ironidae; genus Trissonchulus; species Trissonchulus sp. WLG1_4. The sequence continues at coordinate 36,654 of JASANF010012616.1, read as the reverse complement.
TCTTAAAAGTTTCTTAATTAATTTTGCGGAAACTTTGCCTGCATCTGCCTGCGCTTGAACACAGGCAGGAAGAAGAGTGTCACACTCTTCTTCAACTAGAATGAGACGCTATTATGTACTCTTGGTTCTACCAATCGAGTAGATCTACTATTATTGTTCTGGCTTGTTAAATAGCTGCAGTAAGTCAATAGTAACAATGCTTTCTACTTCTCACTGAATGCTTTTGCCGAAAACTTAACTTGTTACATAATGCTCATTTGAAGACATGTCATAAATCGAGGTTGTATTCAATTGGATGCTCATACAACAGAATGTTGCGGTGAAAGCAACTTGAAGAACAAAAGGAGCGCTTGAACACACTGATGCTAAAAGCTGAGGACTTTTCCTGCATAGTTGTTCATAAAGTGTGAAAGGGCTTGAAGTCAGTTTTAACTTTTGCTAACAGTTTGCTAAAATTGCGCTCGAAAACGCAACCCACTGAAGTCAACTCATGAGCCGTGCTGCGCACTTGCATAGGATACTCAATGAGAGTAACATCCATGTTCCTATTATGGAATCTTGGTCAAAACTACAGTATTATGTGAACCTTTGGGCAAAACGAGAAAATATAGTTGTGGTACACAATATATTTATACCGTGTCTGTTAATGTTGTATGCATATAATATAATCGTTTTTGAGTTAAAAGCTTTGAGGAAAAATAAGTGAGGACAGGCCTTTCATTTGAAGGGGCAGTTGTGTGTAATTTTGGATAATTTCAACGTGCATACTTTCCTTTTTTCCTTAAAATTACGAAAATTTCTTATTTTTTGCAGTTTGTTTTTGATCAGACTGAGATCTGATCCGCACAACTATATTTACAACCAAGTATTGCTTGTTCGATTAGCCTAATCTTACAGAAGTCTGATCAGAAATTGCTGAACCAAAACAAACAGATGTTTGTAATTAAACTCTTGATGACTGAAATTCATTCTTTTTGTAATGAAATACATAGCGTGTTTCGTTTTGTCTCAGGGTCCACGAACATTGCATGATCAGACTTTAGGTAGGTAATGCTAGGGCATTTTTGTTTGTCTGTATTGTATGTAACTGTACTGTGACTTGACGTGATCAAAGGGTGTCTGGTAATTCCTATAAATTGCACTGATTGCTGTTTTTCATGCTAATTATTGCATATTATATTATTGTTGTGCAGCATTTAGTTTTTGAGGCAGTGTAACTTACTATTTATGTCCATTTTGGAAGGTCAAGTTCTTCTGAAGATGTTTTTCTATGATTTCTATTGAAATTATTTACTAAAAACTGCTATTGTGCAGCAAAAAACAGGTAAAAATGGATTTACACTTTTTGAAGACAGCTAAAATACAAATTATATTTTGGTGATTACTTTTGTATTTAACGTCTGTTCAATTGACTAATCTTTAGCTTTGTATTATAACATTGTGTTTTTTAAAAACAGTAAAATTACAAGCAAATTTATAAGAAAGGATGCGAGCCCTTGGGGATTTCAAGACACAAACTAGGAGAAATCATGCTAAGGTAAGTGTATTTTGACTCCACTTTTACCTCGAAGCTTTACATTGTGACTTGACTTTTACATGTGACTGCTAAGAAAAGCCAGCCGGCCGGCCCGTGAATGCACGCCGGTTGGCCAGCCGGAGCGGCCGAATGTTTAGAAAACACCAATTCATACAAATCCAGAATGTCATTTTGGCATAACTTAGCCTGCCGGATCGTTATGCCGGCCTAATTTTGTCAGTCGGTCGAATCTGGCTGGCCAGTCGGTGCTTTTAACCGGCCGGCCGGCCGAAAATTCCGGCCGGTTACAAACAAACACTAGAGATATTTCAAACCACATCACAAATCGCAACCAGAGATGCACGGGGGGAATCTTTGAGGGGGGGTGCCCGACCCCTGGCGCAAGGGGGGGCGGTCCCTAGTTTTGGCCATTTTTCGGCGACAGCCGAAAATTTTTCGGAATTTTTCGAATTTCAACTCATTTTTGGGGTACTTTTTGGCCGCAGGCGAAATTTTTTTGCAATTTTTTAATTTTTTACGCATTTTTGGGGCACTTTCTTGGCCATCAGAGGGGGGATGGGGGGTTGAGGGGGGTTGCCGGATGTCTGAGGGGGGGGGGGTGCCGACCCGCCTCAGGGGGGGGGGGGGGGGGGAAACCCCCCCCCCTACCCCCCCCCCTATGTGCATCTATGATCACAACATTACATAGCTTTCTGTATAACTCAGAAGAAATGCATGCCAAGAAAATTATTTGTTCTTGAGGAGGGGGTGAAACCGAATCTACATTAAATATTCAAATATTGACAACCTTTCTGACTCTATGTTCCAGCGTCATTACTACAAATCTGTTGATTCGCGTTACTCTATTTGGTCCGCACAAAACGGAGATAGTCTCACTCGGCAATTGGCGTTTGGTGCATTGGAAAAAAAAGTGGAAAAACACTGGCCTTATAATTTAGTGGAAAAATTGTCCTTGTTTTTCTTTTTTTGTGTGTTTGTTGTTTTTTTGGTTAGGGAGGAAAGGAAAAGGGAAAAGGGAGGTCCCCCGGGGGGGGGAATTTTTGGGTGGGAAATTTTACGAAAACGCGGTTTTGTGTTCTTTGAGGCGAATAATGGAGTTTCAAATTTTTCGACCTTTACAAAGTTCACTACTGACGGGTTGGATGAAATAACTTAATGATTGAAATGTTTTTCTTGGCTTGGGAAATGATTTATCCTTTACCCTTGTTAATTAATAAATAAAATGCCAAGTGACAAAAGAATTGTTATTAAAATTATAAAAAGTTTGGTTTCTGATTTTTATCCGGTTCCTACGTGGATGTTTACGAGTTTGCAAAGAATATTCTAACAACGTTTATATTGTAAGCGTTGCCACCTAAACAAACACAAGTTCAGTATGAGTTATGTTTAGTAACAGCAAGCGAAAGTTTTCAATTCTTACTTTTTGGCAACTGCTTTTTGACTATTCGCAAATCACCTCATGCTCATATATTTTGTTCAAACAATACTTTTGTCGCATTGTTTTCGACTGTGCAAAGCGCATGCAAATGGTAAGCTGAAAACTGTTTCGAATATGTGTTTAGCTTTAGTAGGCCGATTACCACTGGAGAAAAAAGAAGTTAGAAATAAACCCAATCGGCAAAGTCGACAAAATCTTCATTATTGCCTAAGTACCTATTGCAAGCCGTAAACTTTCAAGTAATTGATCAGAGATCTATGTTGTGCAGGAGTATCTACTCACTAGTCATGACGAAGTCATGGGATCAAGTGCACTTGGGGGGGGGAGCAGTTGACCTATTTGCTTAAAGTAGAGCACCTTAAGAGAAGCATTTTTTGTAATAGAAGCCCGATTCACAAATTTGGATTTTTTGAGCCATGACGCCTTGAAAATTGCATTTTCAGTGTTTTTGGAAGTGAACGTACATAGGCCGAAGGTTGGCTATAATCGTTCGCTATAATTTTTAAACACATTTCGAAGGGAAAATTTCGGCTTATGGAGATTATTAGGCTTGATATCAGACTTTGGCTTAGGATTAGGTTCAGGCTCAGGCTTACGCTCAGGCTCAGGGGACTGTTGCATATACGCATTCATAAACAAATAAGTGTAGTAGTTCATCATACCTACATATCTATTACCGGCTTTGCGTTGCACAAAGCAATATGTTCATAAGCAATAATTAAGCAATAGGCTGCGCAGCATTAGTTCAATAAATTGTCGTTCGTGCAATGAGCTCGCGTTGCACAAAGGCAAATTGCCTGTCGAGCCTATCGCAAAATACCGATGAATTCTCGCTGTTTTGCAATAGGCTGAGGTACTTCCAGATTTCAGTTAATTCAACAGTTTGAACGTTTCAACTTTTGAAAACGTTCAGGAAAGCCTTTTTGTTTATTGAAAATGAGCACATGTGCTGCTATTATATCCGTAAAATTTGGATAGAAATTGAAAGATTTGATTCCAAATTTGGTAAGCTTTTCAGACTCGAAATTGTCCTATCAAATTTGAAAAAAAGGCGTCAAAATTCGTAAAAAATTTATGTTTTCATAAGTAGATGTTATTTATGCACATATGGAAATATATACTAAAAAAATTAACATTTCCAGGAAATAACTTGCCTTAAGGGGGTAGTGTCGCGAAAGCAGTCGATTTTGCGCGACTATAAAACTTTTTCACTGAAAGATAGGTCATTGTTCTTTTATATTCTAAAAATATGTTTCAAGGCAAATATGTTTGCCAAGTTTCAGCAAAATTGATGCAGCATAACGTTAGCAGTGAAGTCGCAAAGTCGGAAAAATGACGTTTTAAAAACCTATTCACATTCGATAATTTCGTCACAATTAAAAAACTTTTTGTTTAGATTCTTTACACAAAGTAAAAGGACATATGCTCTAGTTCATGCACACAAAATTTAGCGCAAATTGCTTGAGTGTTTGTGGAGTAATGCCTGTTTGAACTGTGAAACTGTGCCTTACTTGTAAAGTAATCACAGCAATAATGATAAATTGCAAAACAATTAGACACTTATTTTGAAATCAAAAGAAAAACGAACCTTCATTTTTCATTTTTCTTATTTGTGGCAAAAAATCGTGCGTCAAAACATTACATGTACTTCACAAGCTGGCCAATCTGATATCTGGCTTGATTTTTTGAACTTTTATGTCTCTATTGTGTGATGTCTGGCTCACAAATGGTGATTGGTTAAAAATATTGGTAAATATTGGTTGTCTAGTGTCTGGCAGTATTTATTTGACACCATATGGCATTTCACTAGTTTCTTAGTGAACGTACAATTTCAAAGCAAAAAGTTCTCATTTTGCAGCCTATGAGCAAAACTGCTTTGGCGACACTACCACCTTAAATCATCATAGCGCACTCAAAACTATTCAACAAGCAGGCCCCAAAAGGGGGCAAGGTTCCTTCGCTGAGTGGAAATTCTGCTTATTTTACCCATAAGATTTCAGCTTCGCTAATACTTGTGTGTATTTCCATGCATAGAACGCACTAATACCTATGTATTTTTACATTCAGAGCTTTGTATTGAAATCACATTACAAAATTTAACAATAATTATCTCGGAAAATAATGCCATAGTTGCTGGAACTGTTCGTGATTACAGCACGCAGTCGCATATTTGACAAAGAAAACTCCTGTCAAAAAAATTTATGCTGAACAAAAGTTGCTAAATTTTTTGCAAAAAAGCATATGGGGGTCGATCCCTCGAATTAGGATAACAACAGCGGTTTGGACTAGCGCTTTTGACCACTCGACTACGCTACTTCGATGTCTATCCTTGTTTGGTCATGACTCTGTAGAAAAAAGTATGAAAAGAGACATCGTCTAGACAATCACGTGAGTAGCATGTGTATCTAGTCTGAAAAATTAAAAATACGAGTTTTTAAATGGCAGAATTTTAGCAAAATGACGACTCGATATGTAGGCAAAAGTGTTATTGAGCATTATGTCATTAGAAATTGAAGTCTTCAAAAAAAGAGCAAAAAGTTCCCATACTGACTTCACGTGTTAATCATATGCGCCTGTCACCATGTGGCTGCCATAATAACACTGCGCAGACTTGATTTCAAAACAATAGTTCCTTCTCTAGAAGGAACAAAAACAAAGATCATAACTTTTTACGCGGCTTCCTCAGGGGCCGCGTATATACCTACTACATTCAGATTCTCGATTTCCTATGTAATTTTGGGTAGGTCAAATTTCCAGTGTTAATTAACGAAAGGCAGGTAGGTCGATCAGCTACAGTATTCTGTAGTGCTTGACTGCCTGCAGTGCAGAAGAACGGTATGGAATTTTCAAAAAGTCACTGCCGGAGTGGGCTCGAACCACCTACCTACCGATTAAGAGTCGGACGCTCTACCAATTGAGCTAAGCCGGCCGTTCAGAAGAAGTCGATGTAATGCAGAGTCTACTGAAAGGTAAAAATACTCTGAAGCGAGTGAGCGACTCAGCAAGCACTAAGCAGTCTTTATTAAAAAACACAAAAAAAACGAACAGAGCTTTATATTAACTAAAAATAAATAGAATTCTACGTAGGAATTTCACAACATTCAACCAACGACCCTGGCTGGGCACATACCTACATACTGTATACTCTATATAGGTAATGTTTTTATTGTTATCTGTTGCCACTGCAGTTTATCTTGAACAAGATCGGTGACTAGTTAAGCTAGCTAGCTAGTTTATCTTTAATAAACTATATATAATTAACTACTATATTCAATGAAATTTAGTTTACTGAATTTCATTAGTAGGTTTACAGTTCTGAGGCTTCAGTGCATTACATACGCACTGGCCACTGCAGACAAATAGAACTGAATAGAAGCAAGAGCCTTTCGTCCAAAAATGACAATCTTCTCAATGTTTTACTCTTCACCAAAACGTTGCTCTAATTCGCGGTTATGGCCGTGTTCAATATTTCTTGCGGAATATAGACACTCCAAAGTCATGATCAGTACTCAATCAGGAGGTACATTTCTTACTCAGCAGACGAGCTTGTTTGGCTTCAAGCTTTGTCATATGTTCAATTCCAAAAACACTGAAAATGCGATTTTCAAGGGTTGCATATATACGGATGTGTCCGGGGGACCGGGGGAACACTTTTATTCGGATAAATTCATCCAAAGGGGGACACTTTAATCCGGATAATAGTGTGCGGGGCGCCTAAAAAGCTTAGTGGACTCAAATCTACACTATTGGAGTTAAAATAGTTTTGAAATATTTTAATGTCCAGTATTTTTAGCAGAATCGACGTTTGATACTTCCAAAACAGTGGTAATAGGAGTGGGGCTGGCTGTTTTGGTCTTTTGCATTGCATTTTGTGCAGCAACCTACTGGCATGCTACGCTAAATAAGCTCATACTTGAGGTAAGATCAGCTCAAAGATTAATTAGTAAAATATTTGTGTAAAGTATCAAGTAGCCCCTAAAAGTGGCAAACCTAATACTTTACCGGTGTCTGTTTTACAGTTCTAAATGTATGCTATTTTCGTGTTACGGTAGAGAAATAGATAAAACAAGGTCTTCTGCTGAGTGAGAGGTGGTTGCATTGAGGCCTTAGTATCAATTAGGGCTGGGCACGGTTACAAAATCACTATCCGTGTACACGGTTAGTTTCGAATACTAGTAACCGCGTGTACACGCTAACTAACGGTTACTGCTATTATCCGCGTGTACACGCTAATTATCCGTGTAACCGTGTAACCGTTTACACGCTAAGTATCCATGTAACCGTTTACACGGATACTAACCGTGTAAACGGTTACACGGCTACTAACGGTTACACGGTTACTAATGGTTACACGGTTACTAAACGGTTACACGGTTACTAAACGGTTACACGGTTACTAACCGGTTACACGGTTACTAAACGGTTGCACGGTTACTAACCGGTTACACGGTTACTAAACGGTTACACGGTTACTAAACGTCAAGAAGCAGAGGGGGATCTTTACTAAGCAGCATCAGCCCAGAGGAATGACCCAGGGAAGATACGAACCACCCATCTCTATATTTGCAAACCAGCAAGCTACAATTGAGCTACTGGGACAATGCTGAGCTGTCAGTATAAATGCTTTCATATATCTTGAAGAATATAGCTTGCACACACATGCGTATATGAAGTAACACACAGGCAAATCACTTGTGCACGGTTGTAGGCTTTGCATAAATCCAGCAGCCAAACGAACATTTTCTTAACGGGTACACGAAGTCGGAAAACGGATAGTGTAACCGGTTACACTATCCGTTTAGAGTAACCGTTTACACTATCCGTTTAGAGTAACCGGTTACACTATCCGTTTACACTATCCGTTTAGAGTAACCGGTTACACTATCCGTTTAGAGTAAACGGTTACAGTATCCGCGGTTACTGTGTCTTAACGTGTACACGCTGTAACCGCTAAGTAACCGCGGATAGTGACCCCTAACCGTGTACACGCTAAGCTTAGCGTGTACACGGTTACACGCGTGTACACGGTTCGTACCGTGTAACCGTGCCCAGCCCTAGTATCAATATTCCAGAAGAAATATTAAACGCGGCCACTAATTGTAGATAAAACACGTAGGCCCCTAAAAGGGGCAAATTCCGCTATAGTGGCGTGAAATTTAATATTATAGTACAGACTAGTGACTACATAGTAAATCATCACTTGTATAGCAAATGTTGGAAAAATAAACCTTTGATCACTAACCTCATTAGTCATTAGTTAGACTAGGTATTTAGGTGTTTAGTTATTCTTTCTGCAGTCTAACAAAACCCATATTTCAGTAAGTTTAAAAAGTTGACAGGTCCTCATGCTGATATGAACTGAACAGTCATGCTGTTATCTCTGCCAAGATTCGTCCTTTGTTATAGTCTACTGAACTGGGTTCTGCAGTATCTACCTTGTCCGCTGTTGGTTGGGCTCTGGGTTTGCCCCTGTTGCTTAGAGGCTTGGTTTGTCTCTTGGCTTGGTTCACAGTTACTAAGGTGAACAGGCAAAACTGTGGATTGGTCTGCTGTTGTTTAGAGTCTGGGTTTGTGCGCTGTTCTCTCAGCTCTAATTTGGTCCGCTGTTGCTTAGAGACTTGGTTTGTTCGCTCTTGTCTCAGCTCTAGTTTGGTACGCTGTTGCTTAGATTCTCAGTATGTCCGCTGCTGTCTCAGTTCTATTTTGGTCTGGTATTGCTTAGATGCGTGGTTTGTGCGTTGTTGTCTCAGCTCTAGTTTGGTCCGCGGTTGCCTAGATGCGTGGTTTGTGCGTTGTTGTCTCAGCTCTAGTTTGGTCCGCGGTTGCCTAGATGCGTGGTTTGTGCGTTGTTGTCTCAGCTCTAGTTTGGTCCGCGGTTGCCTAGATGCGTGGTTTGTGCGTTGTTGTCTCAGCTCTAGTTTGGTCCGCGGTTGCTTAGATGCGTGGTTTGTGCGTTGTTGTCTCAGCTCTAGTTTGGTCCGCGGTTGCCTAGATGCGTGGTTTGTGCATTGTTGTCTCAGCTCTAGTTTGGTCCGCGATTGCTTAGATGCGTGGTTTGTGCGTTGTTGTCTCAGCTCTAGTTTGGTCCGCGATTGCTTAGATGCGTGGTTTGTGCGTTGTTGTCTCAGCTCTAGTTTGGTCCGCGGTTGCTTAGATGCGTGGTTTGTGCGTTGTTGTCTCAGTTCTAGTTTGATCCGCGGTTGCTTAGAGTTTTGGTTTGTACGCTGTTGTCTCAACTAGTCAACTATAGTTGGGTCCGTTGTTGTTTAGAGTATACATTGGTTTGTGCGCTGTTATCTTAACTCTAGTTTGGTCCGTGGTTGTTTAGATACGTGGTTTGTGCGTTGTTGTCTCAGCTCTAGTTTGGTCCGCGGTTGCTTAGATGCGTGGTTTGTGCGTTGATGTCTCAGCTCTAGTTTGGTCCGCGGTTGCTTAAATGCGTGGTTTGTGCGTTGTTGTCTCACCTCTAGTTTGGTCCGCGGTTGCTTAGAGTCTTGGTTTGTGCGTTGTTGTATCAGTTCTAGTTTGATCCGCGGTTGCTTAGAGTTTTGGTTTGTAAGCTGTTGTCTCAACTAGTCAACTATAGTTGGGGCCGTTGTTGTTTAGAGTATATATTGGTTTTGTTTTGCTGTGTTCAAAGCTTCAGAGAGCACCAGTTACGATAACAAGGGAACTGCTGAGTGCTGCTTTTGTGATCAAAGTTTTTTGAAGCACAGTAGAGAATATGCATATCACGGTCTTTGGTAGCGGTCGTGAAGCCACTGTGAACAAGCGATCAGCGGATAAACCCAGTAAATGACTAAACTAACCCAGTCTCATATCTACACCGGTCAGATCGAAATTTAATCTCGGAAGCAACGGGGGTAAACAATTTATCGCTGAGCGGTTTATTGCCTAACATCACCAGAAAAGACAGCCTCTTATAAAGAGCTTTACCAACCGAGACCGACACCGACAGCAACCAACCCAGTTTCTAAACATCAGACAGCGACAAGCCCAGTTTCTCAATATCAATGTAACTAACCTAACCAAAATTAGCAAAGCAACAGCTACCAAACCAAAACTCTGAGCAATATCCCTCGTTTCATACCAATTATGGTGTCTAAATATATAACATAGATAGAAGGTATAGTAAGATCTTATCAGAAGGTATAGTAAGATCTTATCACAACAGTGAGATGCTAAGATAAAGTTTTGCTTTTATGAACATGTCTGGGAAGGAACCCTGTCCCTTTTAGGGGCAACTTGTTTTGCATGTATTATTCTGTTCCTAGATTTGCATGAATAGAAAAACCAGAAAAAATCAAGTGCATCCAGAAGTCAGTGAAAGTTCCTGCAATATATTGTCATCGAGTGAACAGTGAAGAACTGCTACTTAGACTAGGATAATTCCATTCATTTGTTCTAATGGCACAGTTTCATTGTACAACATTAATTTTGTCTAATTTTCCTCATTAAAGTTAAAATTTTTGTTAATAACATTTAACTCATTTAACTCATTTAACCTTATTCTGCTAACACTCATAAGGAAAAGCCCGAAATATGACAAATATGTCCATAAATATACATAGTCTCGTACATTGCTGCATAATTTTCAAGGAACAAATTTAAAGTACACAACATTTATTACAGTTACAGTTTCACAACATTTTTACAGCTTCTGTAACAAATTATCCATAGCATTTTCGTCTTTTTCTTTCACTTGCTTCACTTTTGTACCCTTAGCCATAGCGATGCCCTCCTCAATGGTCTCAGGCAATGGTTTGCCTGCGGTTTCGGGTAGAACCAAACAAACCACAGAAGCCACTAACGCAACACCGCCATATATAAGCGAGGGTACCCAGTTTAAGCCTAAGGCTATACGCAGCATATACACGGATGGCGCAGCAATTGACGCAACTCGTGCCGTTGCCGACGCCAAACCCACACCCGCGTTTCGCGCAACTGTAGGGAAACACTCGGCTGAATAAATATATACCACCGCAAAAGCTCCCGCGGCTCCAACTCGGCCACACATGGATAAGATGGTCTGGATTTTTTTGTATTGCACGCCCGGAGGCAACAAAGCACTGGCTATTACGGCAACACCGGCGAAGGCTAGCCCGCCGATAACCGAAGGTTTACGCCCGACGGTTAGCATCGCGCCTGTGCTGATACACACACCTAAAACAAACCGAGTGTACTCAAGTCTGACCAAAAAATCGTGGACTCTAAGATAAAAAGGAACACAATATGATTGCACACTTTAGATCAAATTGTGGCGTGATGATTTAGTAATATTGTCGGCTGAACGAACATATGGCTGTAAGTATGAATCGACCTTAATATATAGCTTGTCTTTCTGGCCTTTGTCGACGTACTTGACAAACAAAGGTTAAAAAGACGAACAAATTTGTGAAGCATCACGGAAAATCATGGTGTAAAGATGATTACGTAAATGGGTCGTTTCATGCTCAAGTTGAAGTCTGACAAAGAAGGTTGGGTAACTTTATTTTTTGTTTATTGCTGAAAAATGGCAAGAAATAGCACATGCACGCCAAAGTGTACATATTATTGACGAGCAGTAGATTTTTTACTGTGATTATCGCTGTTTTTAAAAACGCTATGAAGTTTTAGCATCGCGTGTTATTCAAAATGGACGGATGTTTCACATAGGCTCTGTTGCTACGACGTTTTATCAGAAAATGGTCTTCTATAAATTACCTAAAACTTGTGTCCAAGCTCCCATTTGAAAAACAGCATAAAGATTTCCTGGTAAATCAGAGCTGTGAAGCACCAAACCCCAGAAACTCAGAGCACATGCAAACCAGCTGAGGCAAATGGCCAAAGTTACTCTGGCCAAATAAAAGTTTTTAAACAAGTCCAAAACTGTGGCTTTAGTCACGTGAGGGCTACTGGCTTTCTCATTGGCTATTTCATGCTGAATTTTTCGCATCACTTTCTGTTCGTTGAATGATTGGCCATTAAATTTGGCGGCTTTGCGTAGAGTTTCCAGAGCGCGCTAAAAAAATTGAGTGACAAATAGGCAAAAAACAAGAATTAGTATTAGTATTAGTAAATAGTATCTCGTATTAGTCAAAAAACATGCACAGAAAGCGGCATTCTTCTCTACTAAAATCAGGGTGAAACTGGCTTTTGTAAGTGTGGCCATCTAAGAAATAGGTAAGGTTGCCAAAATTTTTCATTGGCTAGGTAGATCTGTATGAATATACGAGTCAATTGCATCAAGATAGCTGCAAACCAACTCACTTTATCATAACCGTTGACGATCAGCCACCGCGTCGATTCTGGCACAAGCCAGAAATAGCACAAAGTTAAGAGAGAAGGCACATTAAGCCAAAACTGTAGCCACTGGTAGTTGCGCACGAAGTAGGCAATTAGACCCACGTAACTGACCCCCAAGGCAAAAAATGCGTGCACGATTCCCAATAAGAAGACCTTGGTTTTACCCCCCACGTACTCCGCTACCACTACGTACGCAACCAAATACGCGCCATGATTGAAGGTGCAATTAAGTAAATTTAGTGCACAAAGTGCGGCAAAATTTGGAGCGAAAATGGTCAAGTAGTTTACAATAATGCACAAAATTGAGTAGCCCAAAAGCACGGGACGACGACCGAATCTATCTCCCAGATTTCCGGCTGTAATTGCCCCCACCATAAATCCGGCCATCAGCATTGTTTTGGACAGTTGATGTTTGTAAGCGTTTTGGCAGACTAAGTCGAATTTGGACGTAAAACTCGACTGAAACTGATCGTAGCTGTAAACAAAGCCTTGGTCACAAAATTGCGAATCCAATTCATCGCAGGTTTGAGAACCGTTTAAACTTTTGGCGCAATATCGACATCGGGTAGAATTTGGGTAGAAGGACGAAAAGTTTCCAGAATATTGGGTGAAAGTGTCATTATCTATTGTTGGCAAAAAACATCGGACTTTTGGCTTTGCTGCCGTGAATGTGAAAGCCAATGGCTGAATTCCAGCGACCATGAATGTTGGAACAAAAAGGGCAAATAGGCAAATTTGGTATCGACCAGATTTGCCGATAACGTCTTCAATTAGGCGCATTTTTGATAATTCAGGCAGACAGTTGTGACACTAAGTTTCAACCTAGTATAAACAGTCATAGACACAGTAGTATTATACGTAGTTTACTTAATTAAATTGATATTTAAAGAGTTATATACAAAAACAAACAAAATCAATAAACGCCGACAAAATCAATAAAGGAGTTGTGTAAAAAAAGCTTCGAAATGTAGTTCTTGAAATTCCCATATAGAATAAAAACTAAATAACTAATAAATAAAAATACAAAAGCCTAATGTTAACCCAGCTATGACCGATAGTTCTGTAAGCATGAACAGTTAACAGACTGGAATCGATAGGACAACGCACAAATATTTGTGAAGAATAGGTGAGACTTTTCTGTTCGTGCAATGTCTGGATCACTTTGTTTCATGGTTCAAACAAACAGTCAGCTTAAATGGCTTAGTAACAATACGCCGAACTATTCTGACCTAAGCGGCGAGTGTAAACCTGTTTTCTGATTCTGAGAAAATGGTTTAAATAAATGTTTTTGAAGTGTGACAAAGCCTTTGCAAAAAATATGTACTTAATACCAAAAAATGAAGACAAATAATTCCTGTGTTGCAAATAAACTTGCGACAGTTGTTATCAGTTCCCATTTAACACCACTGCAAGCTAAAGTAAACAAAAGTTGGTTTGAACTTGGCTGGCTCTAAACATACCTTTCGTCTCAACGACAAATTATAACCTTTATTTCAAGATTAAACCTGTTTTGGCCATTCAACCAGTAATCGTTTCAGATTCAGTCAGTATAAACAAGGTGGTGTTTGGTTGTGGTGTGGTGGAGTTGGATTTAAGAATTTATTTATGATATTATTATAATATTTTTTTTTTATATATATATTTGGTGTTTTATTTTATAAATATATATTATTTGGTATTTTTTTTTTTTTGTGGTGTTTTTTTTTTTTGTTAATTTTTTTTTTTTTTTTGTTTTATTTTTTTTTTTTTTTTTTTTTTTTTGTTGTGTTTTATGTTTTTATGGATGTTTATTTTTTTTTTTGCTTGTTTGTTATGATGTGTTCTTTTTTGTTTTTTCGGGTTTTAAGAGAATAATTTAATATATACGCGGCGGCTGAGGCCGCCGCGTAAAAATATCACACTATTTGACTAACTTGTGTTCGTGTTTTTCGCTGGTATTTATGCCTTAGGAACGCTTTATACTTCCGCATTCTTGTGCAGCTACGATAGCAGAAAAATAAACATCAGCCATTTGAAATTCATTTGCGTAGCGAGTGGCGAGATTTTTTCGTATCTTCCCAATAACTACGTTCATACTCGTCCTTGTCCCTGTCATTTTGTTCCTAAGTATTTCCAAGAAAACATGGCAAAGTCAGCCAACTTTTGTACAGTTAAAGTTGCGCCCATGTTTTGTTTGTACTAAAATATTTAACGAAACAATCTGATTTAACGAAACAATCTGTTAATGCTTCACAATGGCTGACCAAAGTTTGTCCTTATCCCTGTGTCCTCAAGGACAAGTATGAACCGGCCTCGAGAAGAACGCAAACACTGTCACATTCCATAGCGTTAAAACGTTTACTTGTACAATATTACAACGAATTTAAGCAAAGAGTATTTACGACAATATATCACCAAATAGCAATAATATCACAATAAACAGTTTGGTACCACAAATCATTACACTTACACGTTGACTCTGTTTAGTCCAATTTATAACAACCTACTTAAAAGAATACAAAAGACACAACACAAAGACAGTAACGTTGAATTGATTAAAACGGAATTAACAATGTTGGACACTAAATTAAAATGTGTAAGAATTAAAACTACGGAACTAAGAACAATTGAGTAATCCGTTACAAGTTACGTCAGAAGTGTACAACCAAAAAAAGGATATCCGACTGTTAGGAATAGTATTAAGTAAATCCTCAATTTTTACGAACGAAAATTTAACGACTAAACTTGCACCAAATAGCCAATCACAAACCCTTTCAGAAGTCAGTGCACAGTTGAAAACAAAATGGAGTATTTTTTGGTATAAATTTTTTCAATTGCCAAAGCAATCCTGTATAGTTTTCGACGTTCAAAGTGTAAACTAAATGTTGCTTGAAAATTTTGAGATTGTTCAACAATCACACTGCTGCTTTTACATCAAGTTTATGTACTCAAGAGTACATAAAAGGGACATCCCCATTATGTATTTTTGATCAAATTGAACAATTATAGCACAAAGTCATGTTTCGCTGGTTTCAACTGACAATGGTTTGGTGTCAGCTTTGATTTCTTAAGAGTCCATTTAGGTATACGTACCGCCGTACGTCCGTTCAGCCGGGAAAAAACGAATTACGGCAGAATTTAATCTGATACAAGTGGTGTGGTGTAATTTCTCCCGGCTGAAAGGACTTGCGGTTGTGAGTTTGAATCGACACTTAGTGTGAATAGGCCTTTTTAATAAATAAACCGGGAGTCAAAACATCAGTTTACGACTTGGCTGGATCATTTTCAGCATTGAATAGAATTTTTACATTTCTATAGGCCGCTTCTACATTATACAGAGTACAATGGATTAATATATTATTAAATTTTTTAATGAGAAATAAATTTTCGCTAATAACTAAACTAAGCGTTTTGACTCTAAAATGCTGCATCATTATACGTATCAACATGCAGTTCAACAGCATATACTTTACTTCGCTGCGAAGATTTATCAGCTTTCTTGCTGTTCTGCTTCTCAGAAGCAATGTCCCCCGATGACGGACCATCAAAGCTGATCATACTAAAAGCTAAGCTGGCGATCACCATACAAAATGCACCAAGTGCAAAAGTTAATGGCAAAATAGGCAAATAGTCTGCTCCATAGATTCCAACTATGGGTGACAAAATCGGGGCGAAAAGCGCGAAAAAATTTGCCAATATACTGGCAAAATTAGTGAACTTTTTGTCCAGTTTTTGTCCATATTTGGTAATACTAACGTGCATCAGACCGAGACATAAGGAAGCCATGCAAAGAACTGCCGCTCGCAGTTTCGGATGAGCCTCTTCGGCAAAGACTGCAACTGATAGCATGAGGATAGCCGTGACCGACGCGGGAACAAAGATTGCCATAATCGACCAACGGAATGGTAGAAACTTGGCGTAGACCCGAGCTAGAATCAGGCAAAGTATTCGACCAAGAATTCCAGCCTAAAACAGAATATATATTTTTGATTTATCAATTTAGCACACTACTCATTATAATCTCATAAGCTATAGCTTAGTCTAGTTCTCATAAGCTATAGCTTAGTCTAGTAAATTGACATTTCCTGTTAGGGTCGATTCACGCTTATACAGTCGTACGTCCGTGTAAGCGGCATATATACGAAATAGTCACACTACACAGTGGACATACAGCTGTAAGTATGAATCGACCCTTACTGAGCAAAATTTTATGATTTTGGAATTTGGTACCACTAAACTCCCCACTTGCACACTTCTGTAAAACGCGCTCCCAATTGAAACTTAGACCCTCTAATGATTGGAAACAAATGATTTCGCTACCTCTACTGAACAGTTATGGGTATATGGTTTTCGGCAAAATAACACCATGTCCATATCAAAATCATGTAATACATAAATTAATCACAAATATTCGTGCATTTAATTAATATTAAACCGTATTTAAAGTTTCTGCAATTCTTTTCATGAACTAAACTTCTTCTATACTCGACAGCTGCCTGACAAAGTATATATAAACATTCGTCGACTGTTGTCACTAGCCTGGTGTAGTAACTCAAGAAGGAAGAGGTGAATCTGCACATTATCTTTAATGCTCGACCACCTTATGGGCAAAGAAAAAATGACTCTTGTAAGAAAAATATCAAACTGACCTGAATACACAAAAATGATGCCAAACATGAAATCCAAAATTTGCCCTTCAAGCCCGTAACAAACAGCTCCATTGCAAAAATCCAAATGAAATACAAAAAGAGCGAAACAGCGAACGCGGCGACCGAGAGTAGCGTCGAATTTATACGTGCTCTTAATGCTGAGTCCAATAAACCCGTCAAGATAGAGCTCAAGTGTGCTCTTGGCGTCAGTTTTGGGGTTTTGGCAGCCCCCTGCGAAATTTGGGGGGTTAGGTTTTTAGCCAGCGCAAAATAACGACCAAGCCACAAAATCATGGTTATAAAGGAAATAGCGGCGATTGTCATATAGCTACGGTCCCACTGAAAGACCAGACAGTAATTTTGTATCATTAAATAAGCCGCTCCGGTTCCCATCAGGAAACAGGAGGAAAAAATCGGTCCCACCGTAGGCGCTACGGGAAATAAATCAGGGGTGGGAAAAATAAAAATAGATAAATAAGCCCCGATCGCTATACCTTGCAGGAAGCGAATAGCCAATAGTGAAAGGTAGCTATGACTTATTGTTAAAGGTAGAGCGAAATTCGTGACCGCTAAAACACCTGCGATTAAAATACCGGCAATTTCTTTTGAGATATAGTCGCGAAAAATGGCCAGTGGAAAGTAAAACAGTGGCATAGCCACGTGAGCTGCTATAAAAAGTAGCAGTAGTCGACTCGGATTGGCAGATGAAATTCCGGGCGAATGTGATTGGCTGGAATTTTGGGATATGGTAGCATTCGGTTCAGGGCCGTATTGAAAACAATAGATCATCGAGTGAAATATCGAGTACGAGCAGCCGACTGAAAAGCCGAGTAAACTGAGACTGAAAATCACATATAGTCGATCCAACAGCCAATGCTTCGAGCGATCACGCAGCTTCAGAGGCATGATGGGTTCGTTATTGTCGCAATATCGAAATCTGAAGCGCATTAGATAAGTTACAGGGTGATTTTTCCCACTAATCTTACTTTTGCTAAATGCTGGAAAAAAACAGAAACCCTTATACATATTTAATGTATGGCTTGCAGAAACAAGGAAAAAACGAATAAACCAAAAAAATGTACTTATAGAACAGTGGAGACCATTTTTTATATAACAAAACAGACTGGACTTCTTTTATTTCGAAGTTTATAGATAGTAAACGGATCAAACGAACTAAACTTCTACAAATAACTCAGGTGCTTAAGTTAAGCCCCAAGCTATTCCTAAACTACCACTGAGCAAACGAATTTAATATGCACGCTTAACATTCCCTGGGATAGTTAAGATTGTAGTCTAACTGAAAGTAGCGCGTCAAAACTAAAGTCTGTTTAACCGTGAAATTCCTTGGAATGACGTTTTAGGGCATGATTTTTAAAGCGTTTAATCGGACTGAAATTGACTTGTACAGTCCAATAAGAGAATGACCACTTGGTCATTCTGAGCCGCAGGATTGTCGCTTACAGGGGCCAACTAATTTAGAGGGTTAAAGGGTTAATTTTAGTCCTAAACTGAACTAACTGGTTTAAAAATTACGCTTGAAAATGCCATTGAAAAACCTCAGACATTAACGAACGAAACAAACTTGACCAAGTACTAATGCTAAGCGTGTATGTATTAAGTTTGTTCAATTCGATGGCAGTTTAGAATGGTCTCCGAATAATCAGTCTTGCGGCTGACTTATGGATTTTGACTGGTTTTGGTCGGATAGGCAATTTCCGAGTATATGACAAAAATACGTCTACTTCGTTTAATCCTGCAAAAAAATGGGCTTTTAGAAAACTCTAACCCCAATGTTGGAGGTCTTGCACAAAAATTCAGGTAGAATAAAAGTTTTTGTTGTTTTTTCTATTCACTTTTGGTAACAAACACAACGTCTTTGACTTTCAGAAATATGTACATAGATGTCTAAAAGTCATCAAGAGTTAAACATCAACGTTTATATGAAATATGATTCGTAGACTTTTTATTTGAGGTAGTCTAAATTGCACGACACTGCAAGTCAAATTTCGCGCTACCCACGTGAGTGATTTTTTACAGAAATAGGTCTCAAATTAAAAGTGGTGGATTTACTCAACAGTAGCTTTATTAAGTCTCGCAAAAACTCTGGTCTTTACAGTTTACAATACCTACCTGAAAATTTCCGCTAGATAATATATTAGTTTGTAATTCAAGACAGGCATCCTTCTTAAAAGTAATTCAAAACTACGCCAACATAACTTGACAAAAGTGCCTTTGGCAATATTTAAAAAAACCCACTTGTATTTTGAAACAGCTACGAATTTTTTGTAATTTTACACCTAAAGTGGTTCTGTTTCAGATCTTTGGCCTTTTTCATCAAGCATAATGGTGATATGCAATCTGACTTTGAAATTGAGTTTTTTATTTACATACCTAGACATGTATAAATAGGAAAAAAATAGTTACACGGAAGACCAGTAGAGTTCTAGAAAAACCAGTGTGAAAACAAAAACAAGTATAAATCATATGAGTGTAAAACATAACAAAATTAGTGTAAATCGACATTTACAGTTATTAAGAACAAACCAACCAGGTTGCAAACAACAATAACACATGTGTTGCAACTCCCACGAAAACATCCAGTATTAAAACTAAAAGTTTGCGTACAGTCATCATTACAATTTGATTTACGTCAAACATTAAACTATGCTACTACATAACAACAATAAAGTATGACCCAAAAAGCAATATTATCAGAATGTCAAAAATTGAAATAATTCGTTTTGTGTATTGCGTGTTCTGCGCTGCTTTCTGAATGCTCCGATAGGCAGACAAAAAAGTGGGCAGGTTCGAAGATAAATTTTATTTGAAAAATACTTTACCTTAATTTCCAACAAGAGGACGTATTACGAGTTTTTAACTGGATTGAATAAAGTTGTTTAGTTATTTATGCAATGGGCAAAGTGCATGGGCTGCCGCAAGATGTGCCAAATGGGACATGGGGCACCGTATCACTTCATGAGGCGTCAACCTCTATAACTTAGCACTGCCTAAAATTAAAAAATAACAAACTTGCAAACAAATGCAATTTTTCTTTTATTAATGTTGCATGGCACGTCACATGGCACATGGCACATGTTCTATTAGATCCATGCGATGTGCCATGGGAAATGTCATGGAAAGTGTCTTTCAATGTGTCGTCATGTAAAATGGGCTTAATAAGACCGCATAGATTTATAGTTCCAAGAGTATGGGTAGTGTGTATGTTGACTAATTAGAGTTTTTGCTTATGTTAATCTACTGCAACTCTTGGGATGTATATGCATCAAATGCGCATCAAATTCAAATGTGCAACATCCAATTTTAGATTAGGCCTGTCAAATCACTAAATTTAACCTGTTATAGCTGAAAAAACTAACTGAAAACTCAACTAATTTTCAGACAACTAAAATTAAGTTTCTGCGGAAAAGTACAAACTAAATGGAGTATATATGTATATATAGCTGTAGAACTGCAACGAAAAACATTTCGATTAATCCTCCATCGTGAATTTGCATGCCAGACACCCAGACCATAAAAACTTTGAAACTGCATTTCACCTCTCGTCACCCTCAACAATTGTTCCTTTTCAAGGAACAAAAAAATTCCGAGGAGCAGTATT
Source organism: Trissonchulus sp. WLG1_4 (assembly GCA_030248245.1). Taxonomy (NCBI): domain Eukaryota; kingdom Metazoa; phylum Nematoda; class Enoplea; order Enoplida; family Ironidae; genus Trissonchulus; species Trissonchulus sp. WLG1_4. The sequence continues at coordinate 16,147 of JASANF010012616.1, read as the reverse complement.
CTCAAAATTACTAATGGGTTAAAGTATTGAGCTGCCCTTATACGTTGCTAAAAATAATGATCAAGTTCATTACGTGGGAAAAATTAAAGCTGCAAACGAGGGGATGATCTGACGCACTGGAAAATTTCCAGGATTGATTCTCGACAGCTATAAAACAAGTTAAAGTTTCAGTTTGACTCGAACTGACTGGAATTGAAACGTGTTGTATTGATCCGAGCTATCACATTTTTTGTCTGAAAATACCACTTACCTACCAATATGTAGGGACAACCTTAAGACAACCTTAAATTTACACATGGCTTTGAAAATACGGTCCCAAGTCAAAAAGAGAGCATACGAACAGAAACTAAAAAGAATTTAATTAGAAAAACAAGCCCAATCTGCAACATCTTTGCGTGGTTGAGTGGTTGGTGCGTTAGGCTCGTAGCCATGCGGTGACTGCTTCGACTCCTAGAGACTAATTTTTTTTGTTAGAATTTTGCATTTTCGAACCACCCCTACAAACAAAAAGACGAGTAAACATTGAACATATACGAACAAGGAGAGTCAGTGAATTTATAAAACGCATTTCGGTGGTGAAAGATGCAAATCTACGGTAAAAATGTGTATAACGCGCCCCGCACGTAAACACTTAACGCTGATACTGCATTAAGACTCTAGAATCAAAGTTAAAGACCTGTTGGGTTCTGGTCCAACGGGAAAAAAATCAGGTTATAGGAATAAATAACAGTAGACGTAAAAAATTTGTAAAAAAATCGTTAATAAATGATGCACAGAGTAATTAAAGTGCACAGTTACGACCGACAGACTTTCTCTAGCAATAAGCACAACACTTCATTTGCATATTGATTGATTGTCGATGCATGTGGTTGGCATCAGCGTATTTTGACGTACGTACTAAGCTCTAGTACCTACGTACACAAAAGTGCACGAGGACGAGAGTGAAGTGAAGAGAATCCGTTAAAGACGCATCGGTTTATCTTGCTTTGAATGTTTTGCGGATTTTGACAGTAACAGACGGTTTTGTTTAGTGGTCCTATGTTTTTGCCATTGTCCGTTAATAACCTTAAAACATTACAACTTGAAACTGAAGCAGCAGTGTGAGCCTAAATTTTATATATATAGTTGAAAACGTGGCTAAAATCACAATTAATTATTAAATAGAACATCTCAAAACGAGCGAACTTTTGATTTTATGAATTCGTGGGTAAAATATGTAGCAACACATTATTACAACATACTTTGTTAGAATACACTTTGTATATTTCATAGATGGGTATGGTATATATAGTGCACACACGGCAAGCACATAAAAAACGAATTGTTCCTTGGAATAAAAAATAGGCCCTCAGGCAAGGCAGACTAAAAATTTATTAATCTTGACAACCGGATTTATCTGCAGTTTTTTTCGCTGGTCCAACAGGTTTAATAAATGATGGGCAGTACCTTATTTAAATTTTATAAAAGTGTCATTTTTTAAAGGATTTTTTTGCTTCAGTTAACAAAATAGCCTAGAAAATTTCAAAACAACTTATCATACTTATCAATATCCACAAACTTTCAGCATTGTGCGACACTATCCCCTACATTTTTCTAACTCAACCTAAATGATGAAAACTCCTGCAAAAAGACTAGTTTAATGAAAATTATGACTTTACAGATACACAACACGATTATGACAACAAAATTAATAACAGGCAAATTCCCAGTTAAAATAACGCCACACCTGCGTTAAATAGCAGTTAATAACTAAAGCGACAGTTTTTACCGGTAATAAAACTAGTCCTTGTAAAACTTAGCTGTAGAAAACACGGCGGACGCATTAGTAGCTGTTAAAATCTGAAATTTCTAGTCGTATTGTAACAATTTAGGGTTTAATGGCTTTTTTGTTGTCGTTTTAAAATTAACGGTCTACAACAGTTACGAAATCATAAAACAAGCTGGGTACATTTGCTCGATTATAAGAACTGAGTACAGAAATTGCTGACCCGCGAGCTAGAAAATGAACGATTTGAAGCTAATATTACAAAACAATTGCAACCAAACAAAAGATATTGCAATATTTGCAATTCGACATTCCCTGATTAAGGCACAGATTATGGGCTAGTTCTGAAGTTACATTGCAAGGGCTAGTTCTGACACATTTGTTTGTTATATTAAGCAATGTGGGAAGGTTACAGGGGTCCGTGTAGGGCGACTGTCCCGAACGACTGGCCGTCCGCCATGACTGTAATAGCTATTGATATTTGATATGGCTCTCCTGGTCAACGGCTGAACAATTGGAGATAAGAATTCAGAACTGGGTACCGCATAGTCATGATGGCTTATCTAGTTTAAACGTCAAGCCCTCGAGTATGTATGTACGTTACCTTTTACCGTTCTTAAACTGCTACTAAAATAAGCTGAATTTTAGTTTTTTAGCAGCAGAATGCTCAATAGCAAATTTATTCTTGCTGAATTGTATGTGGGTCTGTGAAATTTGTAGCAAAATATTTACGGTCCACCCAAATTTTATGCATCAAAGCGTGAAATCGAAGTTATTTAGGCTTTAAAGTTTTCAAACAATCTATGAGTCATGAATAAGTGGTTTATTTCAGTGATTTTAATTTGTGATTCGTTTTACTACGCTTTATGTGGTTATGGTCAGCCTGAGCAGCTGCATATTTCATACACAGGTATACAAAGTTTGTGGGGATATTCGATATCAGTATGTCAAAAACCGGAAATGTTCGTATATACTGTGACCGTAAACGGGATTGTTAATCATTTACTGCCACAAAGAAGCATTTTTTAACAAAGTCCTTAAGCCCTGTTCACACGAGGCAACTTTGGGGCAACTTAGTTATCGCGACTTGGTCGCCACAACCAAAAGTCGCGGCAACGCACGCGTTCACTCGTGCATTTTTAGCGGCAACTAGTTGCTGCAACCTAGTTCACACGGCATTTTTCGAGCAACTTTTCTGAAATTTGGTTGCGGCGACCAAGTCGCGGCAACTAAGTTGCCCGAAAGTTGCCTCGTGTGAACAGGGTTTGTGCATGAAGCTTATATATGGTTTGTAAACAGATTACATAAAAAGTTTGTAGAAAATTTAATATATTTACCAAATTTCAATTTTTGTGAAAAGTGATGATGAGTAAAACCAGTAATTTTAAGCAGCGGTTCTTTCAGTTAGAAAACACTGTTAGAGAACCTGTAGTACATATATTTAAAATCTAAGAATTAAATAATTTGGGATATTTTGTGAAAAAAGTTGTTGATCAAGATCCAGCTCAAAGTACATAATCAAAACATTTTTAATGCGCTACCTAAAAAATCCGCACTAAAAATGAAAAAATTCTATGACCCCGCGGATGAGCGAAACAACTCTTCGTTCAGAGAAGCGTCAAAATTTAAGCGCAAGGGATATATTTTGTATATTTATATTTATTTTCGTCCAGATTTATATTTATTTTGTAAAAAGGATCAACGATATTTTCAGGAGAACACAACGAGCTCTACATTACTTGGATAACCTACGAGTACTCAAAAAACTCTGCTGTGAAGTACGGTTTGGCCGAATTGAACAAAAGAGTAGCAGCCACAGTGCAGCCGCGGTTTTCGCGAGGAAACAATCTTACTGGATTTGTCTATCGGGCACATGTGACCCAATTACAAGAGCTGGAAACATACGGTTAATGGCCGATTCATAATAGTTACAGATGTTTGTCCGAATAACATAACATTTTTTCTAATGTATATCTTACCTACAGTGTTTCAAACCTATAGTGCTTGATTATGTATGTACATATTATTTTAGCAGCCTGGACATTTTATTTATGTACTTATATATTTTTTCTGTTTTAGTCTACCACGTTGGTGGCGACGGTGGTTGGTCCTCTATTTTCTATTTCTCAATTCCACCCAGTCATAGTCATTGGGCCCCGAACTTTGCTTTTTTCAGCAACTTAGGAGCTGAAAAATCTCAGTCACTACCGCAACTACAACAAGAAACCCAAACCGGAGACTTTCATATGCTGTGGCATTTAGGTTAGGCTACTTCAGTGTTTTAAGCTGTGCCAGGACTTGATTTAAACAGCAATCCGTCGCAGCTATTGCTGTTGCCATAGCAGCTGTATGGCGTTTGAGCGACCATCAGGCAATTAGTGCTAAAATGGCCAGTAACAGTTTAATTAATCAGTTGGTGATACATGAAAATATACCCCTGTGCTTCTGATTTCGTGTATATATACTATATCGCAACAGTGGGTTTGTTTCAGTGAAGTCATTACTCATTAAACCACACTTAAGCTTGGATTCGGCAAGTCTATATCACACACATACAAGTGATGACGAATGTGCGAAAAAATGAAACTCGAAACATTGCACAGCTATTTTGTACTTTCAGGGAACTTCGGTTATGACCTACAATCGGTGAGTTGAATATTGTCTAGGATTTTGTGCTTTTGCTGCACACGTTTAAAACTTTGTAAACAGCAAGAACTGAAAGACGATTTGATTCTTTGTGTCGACTATCCTCTTACAAGTACCTTACCAACTGAGTTAACGTTGAATAGGTAATTACAGTTCACATATTTTATAAAAAGGCTTTCACAGTAAATTATTCCCCTCGCAGATCGTAAAGCCTTCCTTAACATAACTATCAGTTTTAGGAAAACAGCAAGGTATTTCTGAACAGCATCGAACCTATGGCTGGTTACGTTCCTTATATGACAATCCCGGGAACCGAAAATAGTGCCAAGTTAGTGAAGCTATTGAATAGAAATTAAACATGACAGTAGGAAGCAAATTGTATTCAAATAGTTTTGCTTTGGAATATTTTTTATTTGTAGTATTTTGGTATAAACTCTGTTTTTATATTAAACGGATTTAACTGCATGCAATTAAACTTCTAAAAGTCAAAAAATGCTCAATTGGACTAAACCAGGCTAAAAGAACTAAAACTAACTAAAACAAGCGAAAGTTATTCAGCGGCAGTTATTACTGTATTATTTTAATTATTTATTTAGTTATTAATTATTCATGCTCATTCGTCATCAAATATTTTACAAAGGGCTCCATCTAAAATTGTGTTTACTATTTAGCGGGCTGGATTCTGATTTTTACAGTATTCACTGCACCGACATTAAAACTTTTTACAATTTTTGTTCCTTCTAGAGAAGGAACTATTGTTTTGAAATTAACTGCACATAGCGTTTAACGCTACTGAGCAGGCTGCATAGCCAGTATGTTTTACGTGTATTTTCAGCTTGGGAGCTGGCTGCTGATTTTTGTCTGCGTATATGCAGAAAAATCAATAATCGACGTACACTGCTGTAACAATGTACTTTTTCAAACTCGGCACCGGGATGTTTCACCAGCAGTATATAAGAGCCATTAGAAACCACTGCTTATCGCTTCTTGTTCTTAGAGCTGATTTGCTCAGCTCAGATCAAAGTGTCACTTTTGAGCTAAATGGCTCGTGCAGCGGGATGCTTAACATCCTGCAGCACTTTTTTGTACGTACTACGTATTTAGATTAAGTAAGAATAGGAGCTAGTTATAAACTAGAGTAAGATATATACGAAGTATAGCTTACGGTATGTATGGAATAGAGAACCAATTCATTTAAACCTGAAAGGTAGACACCGGGGAAGGAACCTTGCCCCTTTTGGGGCCTACTTGTTAATATTAATTTCAATCAAATCAGGTCATAAATCTTCGCGAATAATAGTTCTGGAAATTGATGAACAACAGTTGTATTTGTCGTTAAATTAAGTATTTTTAATTAAAAAACATTTTAGTCTTGTAGTATAAAAGTAATAATATCAAGGGTACAGTACTGTATTAGGACATACAGTTTGTTTCGAACGCTTTGTTTTGTTGTCTAATTACGTCATGCCTAAATAGTCAACGTTTAACGCGCCAGCTTAGTTTAGACATGCATGGTTTGCTTTCAAATTCTCTGCAGCGATCCAGTGTTTACAATCTAATGTTTTACTTTAATATTATTTTTTTAAAAACAAATCAAGACAATTCAGTAAAATAATGGACTAGTGTATATTCTAATTGTTACTGGTTTAGAAATTTCACGGATTACAAAGAACTGTTAACCATGCCAGGAGATAACGACAACCTGTACTACAGGTCAGTTATCGTGTATATACGAGATACTAATTTAACTTTTGGTTCATCCAACAACATAGGTACTGTTTTTAGTTTTTTTGGCTGAAAAATATTTAATAAAATTTAAGTTATAAAATTATGATTAGTTTTATGATCAATGATGATTGAGATGAAAGCATATATATAAACATTGACATAACGGGCCTTTGAACTATATATCTGCGTTGCATGATTTCAGCTAAACCCTGGTTCATACTTTACCTAGAACAAGGACAATTTTTTGTTCGCTTTTATGAAGCACTTACATACAACATAGTTTCGTCTTAATTTGTTGCATACAAACTGGACTTGACGTAGTTATACGTTCTTCGAGCAAGTAGGTTCATTTGGCAAGCTATGTACATTTCTTGGAACTGCTTATTCACACAAGATATAGACAAGGACAAGTATGAACCGGGCTTAAAGGTTAAGTTTCAGTTTGTAGCTCTCTTTATTCTGACCTGTCCAAATGAACATAAACGACCAAATACGGTTAGGTACATATGTATGTATATGTATAATATATGTATATGTAAATGTATAATGTATACATATGTAATTAGCTGTATTTCAGTTTCGACTTCGGTCCAGCACATTTTATTGTGATCAACACCGAGGCGTATTACTCCATACGAAATGGCTGGGATCTGATCGGGAGCCAATATCAATGGCTCAAAAATGACTTAGAAGTTAGTTTTTTACGCGGCGGCCCCAGCCGCCGCGTATAATACTATAATACGAAAGGCAGTTTACCATGTATCTGATCTCATAGTGTAAATTTACAGTATAAGATTTGGCAGGTCTAAATAATGCATTGTATGTGTGGGTGGGTGTGTTCATGCTGCGCGGTGATCTAGGGCCTATGTATGTGCTGTGTGCAGAATGAAAATCCAGTCACGCATCGAATCTCTCATTGCAGCAAATGTTGGAACGAAATCAGCGTTCCAACAAAGGAAATATTGATTTCAAGTGTTGGCAACCATGTCATGCTGCGGTTACATGATTGTGCAGTCTATAATTAATATAGTCAATAATTACAGTTTTAAATAGTTCGATGCCGCGTTTTATATTCAAAGAATATCCTCAGCAGTACAAGCCTGCCGCAACGAAGTCTATCAAAATAACTGAACTCTACTCGCAAAACGTGCTTGTTTCTTCTAGACACGGAACCATTGCTTTGCATCATAGTTGTTGGGTAAAACACTGTTGCCTGCGCTGCAGCGCCTACATGTGTTGTATAGTTGTGTGCAAATTCTGCTGGGTGACGGCTGCGTCTGCGTATACAAGTATACAATTCTTACAAGTATACAAGTATACACCATGCCACCATGTATACAAGTAAGTATTAAATCAATAAATGGCAGTGCTGAACAGTAACATTATTGTTTCGTAGCCTCGGTCGGTACCGTATTTTTAGCCGCCGCGTATATACTATAATGCAATCGTCTTCTATGATTGTATGTAGTTCTAGTGTTACACTGCAGGCAGGTCCTGATAAAGCATTGTTTGTGTGGGCGTGTATGGGCATTTTGTGCACGTAGGTACAGTACATATTTAGCGACATCGGCTATAGATTTGCAACAGCGTTTGTGCGAGGCTATAGATTTGCAACAGCGTTTGTGCGACTGTGTGATCATACAGAACATGTTTGTAGTGGACTAGTGACTTAGTGAGCGACAGGAAAGTAATCTCGTAGAACATTGTTACGACGAAACCTGTCGCGACAACGTTTCGCAGATTATTTATCAGCGCGTGGAGTCGAGAGAAGTCAGAATTCACGCCGTTGCCGTCGCCAATCATCGCAGGTACGGCTATGGATGTCACTGAGCATAGTGACATCTGACATGTCATGTCAGCTACGTAATAAGTGTAGAGTTAAACAAGTTCTTCTGCTGAGTGAGAAGTGGTCACATTGTGACTCCCGAGTGTCAATATTCCAGAGGAAATATCAAACGCGGCCACTATTTTGTGGATAAAACGATGTTTAATTCCTGATTTCTGCACACATTTACTGCTGAGTAGTTCCAAAGTCATCGAACGGTTTTGAAGTAAGCAAATATAAAAACTCTTTATTCATATCTTATCTGGGACTCGAACCACAGACCTAATGCGCACGAAGCGAGCATCATAGCACTCGACCACCTGTCCACAGAAATTGAAATGTTTAAAAGTTCAGTTATCCGCATGAGAGTTACAATGTTACATTTAGTATCAGAAATAGAACGTCATGTTTTTGAAAAATTGGTTTTCTACTTATCAAAACAGATTAAAATCGGCAGGGACTGAAAGATATAGATGTGACAATATTAACCAATGGTAAAATTTTATTAATAGTTGCTTGCTATGTAGATATATATTGCTGCAGGGCACTCTTATGAAATTTATCTGCATCCTAAGCCAGGCCGATTGGTAATCGGAAGGATGAGGGTTCAAATCCTCACCACCGATGTAATTTTGCGATTCGGGAATTAACGTTGCAAAAGTTGTGTAGGCTGCGAAAAGCTGCTGAAAACCTGTCCTTACAGTGTTAAATAACACTGGAAATTTGACCTACCTAAAATTTAGGATTAGAAAATCTGAATATAGTATATACGGCGCGTAAAAAATCTCAATACTGTAACAGTTCATTGCAATATTTTTCAAAGCATATGTTTGTACATAAAACAAGATCTTAGCAGTCCATCTTCAATATCTCGCATAATAAATATATAACATATGTACTATAACTACTTATATATGTAGAATGAAGTTAATTCAAGAAAGTGTGACAAGCTTTACACGGCATCAGCGGCTGGCCAACACTGCAGCTGAGGTTTACATGATTTCTAGCGTGGATTTGTACATACATAATTTTGTTGGAACCCAAATTAACCGAAAACAATTCGCGTGGCAGGGAAGGTCATCCGTTGAGGCAAATTTAGACCCGTTATTTGACTTTAGGTACAAAATATTATGTAGATTTATGAAAGTGAACTGTCGCATTTAATTTTTCTGATAATGTTAATTATTAGCGCTGACGTTGCCGGTAAAATTAATAGTGGGACGTGGGAGTGGTCATGTTTAGTTACAAAAGCTGGCAGTAAAAAATTTTGTACCGCGTTTTATATTCGGAGAATATCCTCAGCACTGTAAGCATGGCGCAGCGAAACTATCCAAAATTAATTCATCTCTACTCGCAAAACGTGCTTGTTCACCAGTAGTGTACCACTGAAAACTGTTTATCGTTTAACTGGAAGCCTTTTACGCTCAAATGAAGGCGTAACTACAAACGGAATGGTTCAGTGGAGTGTAATGAGTGAAATCTTAGCTTGAGATATAAAATAATGTGTTAAGAGTTATTTCATCTCTATTTTCAGTTTTAGTCTGCAAAGTGTAGCACAATCGTAAAACCACGTAAAAATTACGTACACGGCAACAAGTATCAGTCAGCTGTTATCACAGCTTTTATTACGCAAGGAAGATTTACAGATTTATTTGCCATTTTATGAAACAATCGTATTGGCTCATATTCGGAAACGAAGCTTTAATTGAGTCTAGGGGTTTGTTGAACAGAATAAACGAGTTAATTTTAGCCCGACTGAACGGTAAAAATTATGACGAAAATGCTAATAACTTTAGCTGCATTTAGACTAACCTAAGTACCGTAATATTAAGCCGGTGTGCTAAATTCACTTAGTCCGGTGATAGTATGTGGACGGGTTCAGACTAAAAATGAGCATCTGACTTATATTAACTCGCTTAGTCCAATATTTATTCATAAACTTCGGACTAAAACAAGTCTAGTCCTTTTAGCCCGGTAACGGAGTGCGCCCTAAGATAGGTAAAAGTACTGACAAGTAAGTGAACATATGTATTCAGCCTGCAACACGCTAACACCTTTCGTGAATCAGAGCCAATGATTACATTTTCATGTTAGCGGCAAAGAGTAGTCTAATAATCACCCCCGTACGGATAGTAGGGACCGTATCGGTCGTAAGGATCAACTGGGGCGTAGATGGGGACTCTTTCATAGTGGCAAATCATGCGAGGTCGATGCCATCGGGACCACCATTGTCGACCCCATTGAGGTTTACCCCATTCACATTTTCTTTCCCAGCGAAATCCTTGAACAAAATATTGTCTAAGAAGCATTAGCCATTAGGTCATCGTGGTGGGTATAAATTTACATGTATTAAAACTTAGTTCAGCAAAATTCGGGTAGACAATTGTCTCCGAAGCTTAAGTAGGAAGTATTTCTCAAAATCACTGGTAAATTTCAGTCATTGACCAAAAAATATGTCTGCGTTAACTTCTATAATTAGTTTTTCTAGTTATTTCTAGGTAAGCTTTGTAAAATGGCAATTAGCAGAGTCAAGTTATCACTTTTTGTTCACTGCTGCAGTTTTTCTATTTTACGGTGCAACTAAGGAACCGTGTCAAAAAGAACACGTTTATCAAAACGTTTACACGTTTTGAAAACACGTTTAGGTAAACCTGTTTTGCCATTCTCTAAACGTGTTTTCAGGCCAATTAAATTTTCTTCGCTTATGACCAATGTCAGCGGCTTTCTTTTAGCTTTCATATGTATTCTCACCTCTAATCCTTTTGATACGTAAATAATCAGTTTATTAGCTTTGTTCGTAGCGCTAATAAAGTGAGGTCAGCTGTTGCTTCACTTGTCATTGACTAAGACACCAAACGTGTTTTCTATTGGCCAAAACGTGTTTTGGCCTAGCGAAAACACGATTGAAAACGTGTAAATTTCAAACGTGTAAACGTTTTTATTTTTGACACGGTTCCTAACCATTAAAGTATGATGAGCTTACTTACCAATAATCATGCGTTTAGGTGTAGTGGGTTTGGGTGATGTGTGTTTAGGACTTGTCGGGTTAGGTTCTGTTGGTTTTGGTGTTGTTGGCTTAGGGCTGGTCGGTTTTGGGCTTGACGGCTTTGGACTAGAAGGTTTGGGGCTTGTTGCCGATTGAGCAATCGCTACCACTACCAGGCCAAAAGCTAAAAGAGAAAATAGTATTTTGCATGTTATGGGGATTCTGGTGTTAAATTAAAGAGGATTCCTCACTAGGACAGAAACAAATAAAGAAATGGAGACGCCAGAAATCCGATTCGGGCAGCTGGCGTTAACGTCGAGAAAGATACTTCATTATTATGCCCCAGCTTCCAAGTCTCATGCCCCTATTTCTCATTTACAACATTATAACACGGAGAACTCGAAACTCGATGTCATTGTTTCGTCAGCGAAAGGTCATTTTCAGAACTACGAGCACAACTAGGCTCCAATGTGCAAAATTGGCATACAGCACTGACTACACTACACTCGTTGTACGCCGACAAAGAGGAAGCTTTTACTGCAGAGTTACTGTATATATATTGGTGACATTGCTTGGTTACATCACCTACAATAATTCCTGAACTGAAACTTACCCAACAGCAACCACACAGAACCCTTCATGTTAGCTGCAGTCAGCAATAAGCTTACTTAGTCTAAACTAATTTGGTCAGACAAGAAGCATGCTTTTATAGCCTCGGCGATTACCGGTTATGAAAAGTTCCGTATCAATATTGAATTAGCTTTAAAATGTCAATAAGTTATGGTTATGTATAATGACAAGCAGATGTCTCCGATCGGGTAAAATAACATAACCTTTTGGATTTCGATTTGTTTTTTAATGAAGGCACGCCCACGATTTCCCCTGTAGGTATTTTTTAGCAACGTGCAATTCAATCAAAAGCGGCAAAAGTAATCGTAAAAGGGGCAAGTTTTTACCCGTTTCGAATTAAGAAATTTTCAGGCTCATTTCTATCTACAACCAAAAGTATCTTTTTGATTTTCTGAAGACTTTTTTTGCAAATCAATACGTTTTTGATTTATTTGCTAATTAATTGACTTTATATACATATATATCTGCTTATCTTCTATATCTTTCTTCACGGGCTCAAAATTCAGACAAAAGAAGTTAAGAAGGGCCCAATTGTAGGTATAAACATTTCAAGAGCCGCTAATTCGTAGAAATTGTTTAAAATTTATAAATAGTTATACTGTGTGCTTTTAGTGAAAAAATGTTAATTTCAACTGTGATTTTATACAGAAAACTCGTTGAGGTAAACGGCTGTTGAATTCAACGGCCGTTGAAATTTCAACGGCCATTAAAAATTTTTGTACAACGGGGCCAAGGTCCGTTCATACAAAGAGATGTACCTATATGCTTCTTCAACCGTAAAATTTACGAAAAAATGTGATTATTTCATACTTTTGCCGGCTGAACGGACATGTACTACGGCTGTAAGTATGAGACGACGATTAATTATGCATAATTGAATTAATTGAAGCAAGACTAGAATATTTTTGTACCTTGCTTTAATGCTTGCCTGCTGATCTGATTTGGCACGTGATTTGGCACAGACCAAAGAAATTTTTTTCAAAAAAGTGCTACCATTTTTATTTGTTTCATAACTTTTGATCAAACAGCTTTGCAGAATTACAGTAGCAAATTGACATTACATAACTTTGCTATCAGTTAGTCATTATTAGTTGTTAATCGGAAATATTTGCTGCAAACTTAACTTTTTCAGAACGCAGTAAACAACCGTGAATCCATCCCTTGGATAATTCTCTTTGGTCACCGACCTATATATTGCGGTAGACAATATGAAGACTGCAATAACTACGAACGCATTGTAAGTCGCAACAGTTACTGCTCTAAGCCCGGTTCAAACTGTCCATAGCCTTCCTTCTATCGTTTGTGTTTAAGCCGCTTCACGTGAACTCCCCAGCCAAGCCGAACTCAAAATGTTGAGGTCAAGTCCTGTTCATTATGCAAAATAGTCGATAAAACGAAAGATGAAGAAAAGAGACTCTTGTGCTAACGTATCAGCAGTACCACAAGATCTGAGTAACCGTTTTGCACGTGTCACTTAACCATTTCCTGCACAAAGGTTCTAAGGCCTTTGGATCGGTTTTGATCCATCAGCACAGACGGAACATGTGTCACAGGGACAACGTTGTGACAGGACTGTCACGCCTAAGCACTCAACCACCGGCTCGCTTCACTGGATATCTAAGGGATCCTCATGAAGTAGCTGATTCTGTGAGACATCACGCCGACAGGTTTTACTAGTGTGAGATTGCCCAGCTTTTATTTGGATGTAGCAGTATGCGGGAAAGAGTTGAAAATAAAACTAAAGCAGTTCTGTTGGGTATATACATCTTCCACGTTATAACCAAACAAGCCCAATCTGCGGCAACATCTTCAGTAAGTATTAAAAATTACGTTCAAGTCAGCTGACCAGCAGGTCAGCTAAAACCTGTTGTGCAGCAGATAATTATTTTATTGTAAAATGTGTATGCAAAAGTTCAAAGCGTTTTTATCTTACAATAAGTTGTTTTTGCAAAAATCTGAAGTAGTTTTTATTATCTTGCAACAAATTATGTAGGAACGAGTTGTTTTAATTAGTGAGAAGTGTATTCATTCTTTCATGACCATCAAATGATTACAGTTCGCAAGAAATGTAGTATAAGATGCTGCCAACAAAATTATTTGTTCAAAATGTAGGTAAGTCGTAAACGTACAATTACAAATAAAATTACACTCACTCAAACAAAAACATTGAAAATCTTACTTAAATATAAGTTCGTTACCGAGGTAAGGTCGAGGTGAGCCGTTCGTGACTGGTCACGCTAACTATTCACCATTACTGTTTCAAGAGACACACCTTTAGCAACATAGATTTTGATGGTAAATGGTAAGCACCCACGGTGCTTAAACGCATGAGATTATCGACTTTAATTTTAGTGTACTTAAATTGAAGCTGAACCTCGTTTTTTATGTTCAGTGTGACTGACTATTAGCAACGTTTTACATTTTAGTTGAATCCGCTTGGCAGCACTGTATGTATCTGGCCGGTTAGCTCAGTTGGTAGGGCGTCCGATCCGTAAACGGAAGGTTGGTGGTTCGACTCCACTCCGGCAGCTCCTTTTTGGATATTTTTTACCTGACGCTGACATTTCGGTCTTCTAGCAGAATACAGTCAATTAACTTAAGGGAAGCTGCACAGAATAAAGCGACAAATACACTGTAAATCTAGGTGACACACGCACATACATAAACGAGCTGATGTTAGACATGCAGACAGACGCAATTCTTGCACAGTTTAGTGTTATACCGCCAAAATCAAAATTAAAGACCTGTTGTGCTGTGGCACAACAGGAAAAAGAAAAACGCCACACTCAGTAGTCTAGTTAAATACTAAACATGTTTTATGTTTTACGTTTTACTTTTCGCGTTGCACACACCCATTCTAACGGAAGTGTGTTCTTTTGACGTTTAGACTCGAAGCGGGTTGCCATTAATTAACGCTTACGGTATTGACATCCTGCTGAAAGAATATGCAGTTGATCTTGCCATCTGGGGCCATGAAGACAGCTACAGTCGAATGTGGCCTATGTATGATAGAACTGTAAGATTGAACAGAAGAATAAAATATTATTTGTCGTTAATCCAATATGACGCATCTGCACATTATCACAATCGTTACCGTTGATGAAAAATGCCCTAAATTAAACAAAAAATTCTTCTTACTATTAGGTAGCTATAAGTGGTACAGGCTAACGGACTATTCTTCAACACAAGAACGAAGCAAACTGCCATGTCCATACTGTGACGCATTGGTTCCTTTTTTGTCCTGAGGATTTCAAAACTAATTTGAATTTCCATTAATTGGAAGCAAAAAACAATCTGAAATTGGTCCAATATATGTAATGAACAGTTATCGTTAATGAACAGTAAAAAATTTAAAATGGTTAACCAGCACTTTGATTTGATTGTCGCGTTAATATGTATTACAGTTTTCTTGTTAGACATATGTAGTTTCAGGTCTACAACAAATCCCAAGATCCGTATGATAATCCGTGTGCCACTGTCCACATTACGGTTGGCTCTGCAGTAAGTTTGCATTCGTGCAAAGGCATACAAGTCAAAGAATACTCATGAAATTATTTTTTCTATTCTGCGGCCCTTCAGTTTCATTCCTAGTGACGTTTACCGCATTGTCAATATAACTATCGAATGCAGACTAAAGCTTAAAGGTCGCGACACGTGACTTTACAAGTACTCTATAATATTAAGGGATAAAACTGGAAGTAATGTTGCCGCTATAAATAATAATTTTAGTTTAATTAAAGCCAGACTAAAGGTCATGTGCATGTCTAATCATCATGCGCCAAATTTGATTGAAACTAGTGTTAGCCATTTTTAAAGCAAAGCGGCGTAATTTTTTGGCTGAAATTGTTTTTTCTTAACTAGCGTATAGAAGATGCTAGGTATTTGTACTGTAAGTTGATGTAAGCAATATTTCAGGGCAGAACACTCAATCCTGAGCAAACCACAACTGCATATTCTCCGTTTGTTGCATACAACTCGAAAGATGTTGGTTACAGCAAAATGAAAATATTCAACTCAACACATATATTTATTGAAAGAATTTCAACTGAACGGGTAAAAAAAGGGTCGATTCATACTTACAACCGTATGTCCGTTCATCCGGCAAAATTACAAAAAAGTCTACTGCGGCGTGATTATTTCGTAATTTTGCCGGCTGAACGGACATACGCTGTAAGTATGAATCAACTCTAAATGTTTGTGACTTTTTTGAAAACTAGCTGCGTCCAAAAAAGGCTGAAACCCCTTCTATTTTTAACATCCTTATTGCAGGGTTTCGATTCCATTGATCACGTTTGGATTCGCAAAGATGGTCGACGACTTGGAACGTACAACTGCGAAAACGGAATAAAAGTGCCATAATGAACAGGATCAACCTATCTGACAATTAAATTAACAATGACAGTAGCTCTGTGTTTAGTAATTCACCATCAACACTGCATGATAAACCAAATATTTATTTTTCTCAATGTTTCTATTGTATGAGAACTCGAAAAAAAGAAATAAAAACAAAAATTTGCGATAAACAACCAACGTTAGACTCAGCGTTGAGTTGAGAGAGATATGTAGG
>JASANF010012615.1:0-14272 GCA_030248245.1 Trissonchulus sp. WLG1_4 | reverse complement strand
AGATATATTTTAAAAATATATATATGTTAAGGCAAGTATTTTCGCCAAGTTTCATCAAAATTGATGCAGTATAATGTTTGCAGTGAGGTCGCAAAGTCGGAAAAATTATAGCAGGCGGGGAAAAAAAAACCCACCCCATTTTTTGGGGGAAAAAAAACCCACCCCAGTTCCGGAACTTGGGTACGTGGTACAGGTCTAAAAATTTGCCAGCGTATAGTACAGTCCCTGTAGGCAAACGTATATAAGCGGTATCCAAAAGGGGTCTCGCTGGTATTTTTTATGAGTCAAAAATTGGACCCCCCCATTTTTGACCTGACATGGCTCCAAGGGAGGTGAATTTTGGAGTCTCATTTCTCAGCACTTAGAGATGCGAGCTCAAATGTAAAAACACTTTTACAGAGGACTACCCTTCCTCTATTCATGACCGCAGTGGCAGGTCCCTCCTTCTTTCGTACGAGGGGGGGGCGTGACCGAAATTAGACGGGGTAAAAAAAACCCATGTGGGGGAAAAAAACCCACTTTTTCAAAATGTTCTGGTGACGTCGAAAAACCTAGTAGCTACCCCAGAAGACTCATGGTAGTGCAAAAAGACGTTTATTATTATCACAAATGCGCAAACTGACACTTTCTTGATCGAATTCTGGAATACGGGCCTAATAGTCGGACTTTGTCATTTTGAGGTCCTTTTGCAGCGGCAAGTAGTATTCTCTGCTACTATTGCCAGTTTTTTTGTATGTTTTTAATTATAATCTGTTAATTTCTTTTGTTTAAACACCAAATAACCGAATAAAATTAAAATATGGCTGTCACGACCAGTCACACCCATTGACGGTACCCACCACCAAGGGTCGATGGCGTAAAATGTAGCCATAAAGTGCACATTTTGCGTGCATTTGAAGCGTTATCGCAACTTTTTAGTTGTTTTCAACGTTTTCAAGCGAAATTAAGGTGTTTTGTTTTCAAATCTGAAAATTCAAAATTTTATAATGGGCTGCGAAGGGCAGTTTTCAAACTTGTGTACCTGAGGCCCCATAGCAAATCTGCGTATAGTTTTGGCATCAGTGGCCTCTACTACTCCGAATACGTGCCATAGCGTTGAAAAACTACCGCTAACACACTTTTCGGGTGATTTATGGGGTGGGTTTTTTTCCCCCACATGGGTTTTTTTTCCCCCAAATGGGTTTTTTTTCCCCGGCAAGTTTTTGGCTTCCCGCCAAAAAACGGTAAGAGATAGCGAAATGAAACCGGTCCCAGCGTTTAGAGCAAGGTTAGGCCTACGACAGATTTTTTTGGTTTCCCGTGAAAACGTATAGTCTATGAGCTACATGACGAAATATGAAAATGCGGGTTTTATTTTCCCCGCCTGCTATACGTTTTAAAAACCTATTCACATTCGATTTTTTTCGTCACAATTATCAACTTATTTGTTTAGTTTGTTTACATAGACTAAAAGGACATATGTTGTAGTTTATGCACACAAAATTTAGTGCAAATTGCTTGAGTGGTTGCGGAGTAATACCTGTTTGAACTGTGAAACTGTGCGTAAACAGTGAAGTACTCACAGCAATAATGATAAATTGTGAAAAATTTAGACGCTTATTTTAAAATCAAAAGAAAAACGAACCTTCATTTTTCTTTTTTCTTATTTGTGGCAAAAAACTGTGCGTCGACACGTTATGTGTGCTTCACAAGCTGGCCAATCTGATATCTGGCTGAATTAGTTGAATTATCATGTCCTTATTGTGTAATGTCTGGCTTACAATCGGTGATTGGTTCAAGATATTAATAGATATTGGTAGTCTACTGTCTGGCAGGACTTATTTAACACAGTATAGCATTGGACTAGTTTCTCAGTGAACGTAGAAGTTCAAAGCAAAAAGATCTCTTTTTGCAACCTATGTATGAGCAAAACTGCTTTCGCGACACTACCCCCTTAAGCATTTGTATAAAGTCACGTGATCATCAACAGTGCTTACTAATTGGCTATGGAAAAACGCATGGCGAGCGATACAGATTTTCCCCACGTGGGGCACCCCATGGCCCATGGGGTGTCACACGATGCCACATGGTGCCACATGGTGCCCCTCGGGGCACCCCATGGGGTGTCACACGATGCCACATGGTGCCCCTCGGGGTGCCCATGGTGTCACACGAATACACGATGCCACATGGCACCATGTGGCACCCCATGGGGTGCCCCAAGGGGCACCCCACGCGTTTTCCCCATCGTGTGAAACAGGCTTACTACTCCGAATACGTGCCATAGCGTTGAAAAACTACCGCTAACACACTTTTCGGGTTTATGGGGTGGATTTTTTCCCCCCACATGGGTTTTTTCCCCGTCAAGTTTTTGGCTTCCCGCCAAAAAAACGGTAAGAGATAACGAACTGAAACCGGCCCCAGCGGGTAGAGCAAGGTTAGGCCTACGACTGGGTTTCAGGGTTTTTTTTTCAAAAAATTTTGTGTGCATAATTGTGCAAAATTTTAATTTTAGTGTGCAAAATTTTATTTTTCTGTGCAAACTTTAAATGCGTTTTCTTCGCCTATATAGAAGCAAATATACGCGTTTTTATACCTTTGGATATATACCTAGGTACGATCAGTGGCGTACCCAGACAATAATTTCGGTGGGGGGGAATGACTTCGACTTTTGTAATGGGTGAAAAGGCACTTTTTAGCAATTTTAACACGCATAAAACGCCTTACAAACGCAAGATTACTGAACCAAGAAGTTTCAGGGGCTGGGGGCGGTAGCCCCTAGAAAAATTTTTTTTTAAATTTTTAGACCCAATTTGGTCAACTGGAGACGGATCAGAAAATTTTTCCGGCCGGACCATAAAAACCAAAGGGGGGACCCTTGTGTAAAAAATCACT
The DNA here is from genome assembly GCA_030248245.1 of Trissonchulus sp. WLG1_4. Taxonomy (NCBI): domain Eukaryota; kingdom Metazoa; phylum Nematoda; class Enoplea; order Enoplida; family Ironidae; genus Trissonchulus; species Trissonchulus sp. WLG1_4. The sequence goes on along the minus strand of JASANF010012615.1, from coordinate 11,398 downwards.
TGGAAAAAATTTCGATAAACACAAGTAAATGTAGCATAATATACTCGTGTAGACATGCAACTGCAGCATAATGTACTCGTCCTCGTGTATCCATGCATAGGCTTTGGTGAAAGATATGTAATAACAAGGCTTAGTAAGCACATATGTAGTCGCAGGGGTCTGGGGGCGGTAGCCCCAGAAAAAAATTGATAGAAATTTTGATTTTTATGCCAAATTTGGTCAATTGGAGACGTATCAGAAAATTTTTCCGGCCGGACCATAAAAACCGAGGGGGGGGAGCCTTGTGTAAATAATCACTTGGTAAAAATTTCGGTGGGATTCCCACCATCCACCCTGGGTACGCCCTTGGTGGTTGTTGCTATGTTTATGTTGGTGTGCTGAAATTCTAAATATTGGAAATTAATGGCATTAGCACAATGGCTGTCAGATGTAGATCCAAGAATTTTTTTGAGCGAAGGGTAACTGACCCATCTTTTTTGACTTAATCTTGCAAAAATGTGTATGCCATAATTGGCGCCTGGCAGGGGTCTCGGGGCGGCAGCCCCCAGAAGCCACAGCTTTTGTGGAATTCTGAAATAAAATTTGCATTAAAAAAATTTTTCAATAAAAAGAAGTTTAAGCAACACTTTGTTGACGAATCTGGGTGATTGCGGGGCCCAGGGGAGGCAGTCCCAAGAAGCCAGAGCTTTTTTAGGATTTTGAAATTTTGCATTGAAAAAGATATTCATCAATATTTGTTTAGGAACCTTGGTCATTGCTGGGATCTGGCATCTGGGGCGGCAGTCCCTTAAAAAATGCAGAAATTTTTTATTGTTCGGGCAAAATTTGTTTGATTAAAGACGAAACAGAATTTTTTTGGCCGGCCCATAAAATTCAAAGGGGGGACCATTGTGTAAAATTTTACTGGAAAAAAATTTCTGGGGCGGAAATTATTACCATCCCCCTTGGTATATATGCCCTTGTTAAGTTATATGCATAAAATCATATCAGTGGCAGATATAGAAAATTTTCAGGTTGGGTGGAGCAATTCCCCCCCACTTTGTGAGAGAGTTTAGTTGTGGAGGTCTGGGCAGCTAGAGACTTGACTTGACGGCGTGTAACGCGATTTCTAGAAAAATATACTTCTAACAATTTGAACGCAAGTTTGCGCGATTTGCCAAAAAGCAGTATAAAGACTTCCCGCCGTTGATGCCAATAGATGCAGGGGTCTGGGGGTGGCAGCCCCCAGAATTTTTTGATTTTGCATTGAAAACGGTGCATTTTGAGCACATCACAGACCCATGGGGCACTGTGCATTATTGTACAAAATTTTAATTTTTGTGTGCAAAATTTTAAAAAAGTGTGCATTTGCACACGGTTTTGCACAAAAAAACCTGATATATATACAATATATATATTATATATATATATATATATATATATATATATATATATATATATATATATATATAATTCTGCCGTGCCGATTCAAATTCCTTCCGCGGTGTCATCTCTCACAAATTCTAGAGCTGTATATAAAATTATTGGATACCGGATTATATACCGACCAGATATGGCTTCATGCCATTGTAAATTTGCTGTAATTTTTATTTGAAAATAGTGTGATATCTGATTGTTTCTTTCAGCAGAGGACGAATTTTTGGTATCGTTCATCCGTCGAATATGTCAGAATACATTGTAGCTGGTATAGAGGGGTAAGTATTTCTTGTTTTATCAGTTGCTATGGTGTATATCAGCTTAGACCTATTAAGCTGATAGTAACTATTTTAGAATAGAATAGAATAGAAGTTTATATATTCGTGCGCGCAAAGCAATATAAATCAAGTTAGAACAAAACGGTAAAATATTATAATCAACACAAAGCAAAACAGACAAAAAGAAGGTTGATACAAAAAAAGTAAACAAATTTAAGACACGCAGCACAGATAGGAGGAAGCCATAAAATTGGCCATCGATACCACCTCCCCAAAAGGTTTTCGAGAGATCTATCTGGGAGTTGTCAAGGTCTAGCTTAATAAATTATACAACGTAATAACGTATATACGTACTTTAATAGATGGCGATTTCTAGGGCCTGAGATAGGTACATTTACATTTTGACGACATTGCTTTCCAAATTGACAGCAAAGACATCCTACTTTTCCTAAATTAACTAAAATTGTGATGTTAGGCTTAGGTTTATAATTTCAGGGGTGGCAGTGGATCTAAACTAGTTCTGGTGCGTCACGACGGAAGCACCATTTCTTGGACGGACGGACCGGCCACCAACATGTTTGTAGGCATGCTTTTTAGTTATCAGAAATAGTTGAGGTATCGGTGAAACAGGTTATATTACAGATTGCTTTCTTAATAACTGATCTCAAAGTTATTATACTTTTAAAAACTGTGATTCAGTTAATCTCCTAAATACGTGGATAGCTGGCTAATTCTGGGGTGGGTGGGTGCGAAGCAACTTTTCCGCTCATTTTCGATTCGTGAGCCACCTTTAGCCTTGTGAGCTACCGATTCGCTTTCGTGAGCTACTTTCAAAACATTCATGGGAGGGGGTGAAGCACCTGTCTGGGTGTGAGCTTGATAGGGTCACCATCACCATACATGTATGGGGGGGGGGGGATGGGGGGACCCGGGACCCCCCAAAAATCGATGAGCCGGGGGAGGGTCCCCAAAATTTGAGCAAAATTTAAAAAAATGGCACTTTTTTGCGAAATTTTTGCAAAATTTCGTTAAATTTGCGGTATTTTTGGTCGACCAGGGGGGAGGGTCCCCAAAATTTGACCGGAGAGCCCCCCAAAATTTCGGTTAAATGTATTACCATCACCACCCGTGGCGTATTTAGGAGGGGGGTGGGCTGCGGCTTAGCGGTTTGAGTCCTCCCTTTGTGGGTGGTGGCCCCCCCTCTTTGTGGGGCGGGGGCTCCCCCCTAAATCTGGTCCTGTGGGTTAACGTGGCTAGGAACCCCCCCCTCCCCCGGCCGCAGCGCCCCCCCCCTCCTTTGCAATGCAAAATCCTGGGTACGCCACTGATCACCACCTCCCGATCCCCCACACCCATGTATGCTCCTAATCCACTTAATCCTGTTTTAGCTGTTGGGCATTGAGGAAGCTTGCAAGCGGAGCTCAAAGTTGGTCGCAGACGCTGCTGAAAAAGCCGGAGTCAAACTGCCCTGAAATGTTTGGTTGGTATTTGGTAATATTATATACCTTCGGTGGAAAAACTTCGGTGTCTGCATTTATAGTCAGATGGGGTAAAAAAATACAAAATATGAATACAAGGTTTTTTGCTTTGCTGGACTGTTTTTTCGGGCAAACTTTTTTCCAACAATACCTTAAGTTGCTTGGAGTTGCTCTACAAAACCACATATTAAACTTTTTTTATCTACATTACTAATTTTATATAAATCGAAAAATAAACGTATTTTTTAACCCCCATTTTGGGGGAAAATTACGGTCGCGGGGAAAAAATACGGGTCGATTCTGACTGATCCCAGGAACGCAAACCGAAATGGTTCAACAGTTATGAGACTCGACTCGAACTTACTAAATTTTTTAATAAAACTCGCACATATATAGCAGGCGGGGAAAAAAACCCGCATTTTCATATTTCGTCATGTAGCTCATAGACTATACGTTTTCACGGGAAACCAAAAAAATCTGTCGTAGGCCTAACCTTGCTTTAAACGCTGGGGCCGGTTTCATTTCGCTATCTCTTACCGTTTTTTGGCGGGAAGCCAAAGACTTCCCGGGGAAAAAAACCATTTGGGGGAAAAAAACCCATGTGGGGGAAAAAATTCCACCCAATAAATCACCCGAAAAGTGTGTTAGCGGTAGTTTTTCAACGCTATGGCACGTATTAGGAGTAGTAGAGGCCCTTGATACCAAAACTATACGCAGATTTGCTATAGGGCCTCAGGGACACAAGTTTGAAAACTGCCCTTCGCAGCCCATTATAAAATTTTGAATTTTCCGATTTGAAAAACGAAAACACCTTAATTTCTCGCCTGAAAACATTGAAAACAACTATAGTGGTGCGGGAAAAAACCCTATTTTCAACTTTTCTTTTTTGCTCACGTAATAAGCGCAAAAATCTGTTTTTAATGCTTTTAAATACGGAAAAAAATGCCTATTTGGGCAGAAGTCATTTCTGCCAAAACGGGTCGATTTTTGAAGAATCATTGTGAGTCACATGGATGTGTGGGGGGGCGCGTCGCAGAAACGGTTTTTTAGTCCATACTGCAGCCTAAGAGTTGTAGAACACGATGAAATTGTGTTTATATTCCCTGCTAATAGAACAACCAGAAAAAGTGATAGGGTTTTTTTTCCCCGCATTAGGGTTTTTTTTCCCGCATAGGGTTTTTTTTCCCGGAGGTTTCGAGACTCATTACTCAGAAACGTGAGTGGTTACAATCCATTTTATTAGTGCAACAGTTAGGCGAAAGATGGCCGTTATAACAGCCACGAGCATTAATGGATCCGATTTATGTGGAGCACAGGACGACCCGAAAAGTTGAAAATAGGGTTTTTTCCCGCACCACTATAGTTGTTTTCAATGTTTTCAGGCGAAATTAAGGTGTTTTGTTTTCAAATCGGAAAATTCAAAATTTTATAATGGGCTGCGAAGGGCAGTTTTCAAACTTGTGTCCCTGAGGCCCTATAGCAAATCTGCGTATAGTTTTGGTATCAAGGGCCTCTACTACTCCTAATACGTGCCATAGCGTTGAAAAACTACCGCTAACACACTTTTCGGGTGATTTATTGGGTGGAGTTTTTTCCCCCACATGGGTTTTTTTCCCCCAAATGGTTTTTTTCCCCGGGAAGTTTTTGGCTTCCCGCCAAAAAACGGTAAGAGATAGCGAAATGAAACCGGCCCCAGCGTTTAAAGCAAGGTTAGGCCTACGACAGATTTTTTTGGTTTCCCGTGAAAACGTATAGTCTATGAGCTACATGACGAAATATGAAAATGCGGGTTTTTTTCCCCGCCTGCTATATATGTGCGAGTTTTATTAAAAAATTTAGTAAGTTCGAGTCGAGTCTCATAACTGTTGAACCATTTCGGTTTGCGTTCCTGGGATCAGTCAGAATCGACCCGTATTTTTTCCCCGCGACCGTAATTTTCCCCCAAAATGGGGGTTAAAAAATACGTTTATTTTTCGATTTATATAAAATTAGTAATGTAGATAAAAAAAGTTTAATATGTGGTTTTGTAGAGCAACTCCAAGCAACTTAAGGTATTGTTGGAAAAAAGTTTGCCCGAAAAAACAGTCCAGCAAAGCAAAAAACCTTGTATTCATATTTTGTATTTTTTTACCCCATCTGACTATAAATGCAGACACCGAAGTTTTTCCACCGAAGGTATATAATATTACCAAATACCAACCAAACATTTCAGGGGCAGTTTGACTCCGGCTTTTTCAGCAGCGTCTGCGACCAACTTTGAGATCCGCTTGCAAGCTTCCTCAATGCCCAACAGCTAAAACAGGATTAAGTGGATTAGGAGCATACATGGGTGTGGGGGATCGGGAGGTGGTGATCAGTGGCGTACCCAGGATTTTGCATTGCAAAGGAGGGGGGGGCGCTGCGACCGGGGGAGGGGGGGGTGCAGAGCAACGTGAACCATCAGGACCAGATTGAGGGGTGAGCCACCGCCGCTCAAAGAGGGGGGGCAACAACCCTCTAAGGGAGGACTCAAACCGCTAAGCCGCAGCCCACCCCCCTCCTAAATACGCCACGGGTGGTGATGGTAATACATTTAACCGAAATTTTGGGGGGCTCTCCGGTCAAATTTTGGGGACCCTCCCCCCTGGTCGACCAAAAATACCGCAAATTTAACGAAATTTTGCAAAAATTTCGCAAAAAAGTGCCATTTTTTTAAATTTTGCCCAAATTTTGGGGACCCTCCCCCCGGCTCCTCGATTTTTGGAGGGGTCCCGGGTCCCCCCATCCCCCCCCCATACATGTATGGTGATGGTGACCCTATCAAGCTCACACCCAGACAGGTGCTTCACCCCCTCCCATGAATGTTTTGAAAGTAGCTCACGAAAGCGAATCGGTAGCTCACAAGGCTAAAGGTGGCTCACGAATCGAAAATGAGCGGAAAAGTTGCTTCGCACCCACCCACCCCAGAATTAGCCAGCTATCCACGTATTTAGGAGATTAACTGAATCACAGTTTTTAAAAGTATAATAACTTTGAGATCAGTTATTAAGAAAGCAATCTGTAATATAACCTGTTTCACCGATACCTCAACTATTTCTGATAACTAAAAAGCATGCCTACAAACATGTTGGTGGCCGGTCCGTCCGTCCAAGAAATGGTGCTTCCGTCGTGACGCACCAGAACTAGTTTAGATCCACTGCCACCCCTGAAATTATAAACCTAAGCCTAACATCACAATTTTAGTTAATTTAGGAAAAGTAGGATGTCTTTGCTGTCAATTTGGAAAGCAATGTCGTCAAAATGTAAATGTACCTATCTCAGGCCCTAGAAATCGCCATCTATTAAAGTACGTATATACGTTATTACGTTGTATAATTTATTAAGCTAGACCTTGACAACTCCCAGATAGATCTCTCGAAAACCTTTTGGGGAGGTGGTATCGATGGCCAATTTTATGGCTTCCTCCTATCTGTGCTGCGTGTCTTAAATTTGTTTACTTTTTTTGTATCAACCTTCTTTTTGTCTGTTTTGCTTTGTGTTGATTATAATATTTTACCGTTTTGTTCTAACTTGATTTATATTGCTTTGCGCGCACGAATATATAAACTTCTATTCTATTCTATTCTAAAATAGTTACTATCAGCTTAATAGGTCTAAGCTGATATACACCATAGCAACTGATAAAACAAGAAATACTTACCCCTCTATACCAGCTACAATGTATTCTGACATATTCGACGGATGAACGATACCAAAAATTCGTCCTCTGCTGAAAGAAACAATCAGATATCACACTATTTTCAAATAAAAATTACAGCAAATTTACAATGGCATGAAGCCATATCTGGTCGGTATATAATCCGGTATCCAATAATTTTATATACAGCTCTAGAATTTGTGAGAGATGACACCGCGGAAGGAATTTGAATCGGCACGGCAGAATTATATATATATATATATATATATATATATATATATATATATATATATATATATATATATATTATATATATCAGGTTTTTTTGTGCAAAACCGTGTGCAAATGCACACTTTTTTAAAATTTTGCACACAAAAATTAAAATTTTGTACAATAATGCACAGTGCCCCATGGGTCTGTGATGTGCTCAAAATGCACCGTTTTCAATGCAAAATCAAAAAATTCTGGGGGCTGCCACCCCCAGACCCCTGCATCTATTGGCATCAACGGCGGGAAGTCTTTATACTGCTTTTTGGCAAATCGCGCAAACTTGCGTTCAAATTGTTAGAAGTATATTTTTCTAGAAATCGCGTTACACGCCGTCAAGTCAAGTCTCTAGCTGCCCAGACCTCCACAACTAAACTATCTCACAAAGTGGGGGGGGAATTGCTCCACCCAACCTGAAAATTTTCTAGATCTGCCACTGATATGATTTTATGCATATAACGTAACAAGGGCATATATACCAAGAGGGATGGTAATAATTTCCGCCCCAGAAATTTTTTCCCAGTAAAACTTTACACAAGGGTCCCCCTTTGAATTTTATGGGCCGGCCAAAAAAATTCTGTTTCGTCTTTAATCAAACAAATTTTGCCCGAACAATAAAAAATTTCTGCATTTTTTAAGGGACTGCCGCCCCAGATCCCAGCAATGACCAAGGTTCCTAAACAAATATTGATGAATATCTTTTTCAATGCAAAACTTCAAAATCCTAAAAAAGCTCTGGCTTCTTGGGACTGCCTCCCCTGGGCCCCGCAATCACCCAGATTCGTCAACAAAGTGTTGCTTAAACTTCTTTTTATTGAAAAATTTTTTTAATGCAAATTTTATTTCAGAATTCCACAAAAGCTGTGGCTTCTGGGGGCTGCCGCCCCGAGACCCCTGCCAGGCGCCAATTATGGCATACACATTTTTGCAAGATTAAGTCAAAAAAGATGGGTCAGTTACCCTTCGCTCAAAAAAATTCTTGGATCTACATCTGACAGCCATTGTGCTAATGCCATTAATTTCCAATATTTAGAATTTCAGCACACCAACATAAACATAGCAACAACCACCAAGGGCGTACCCAGGGTGGATGGTGGGAATCCCACCGAAATTTTTACCAAGTGATTATTTACACAAGGCTCCCCCCCCTCGGTTTTTATGGTCCGGCCGGAAAAATTTTCTGATACGTCTCCAATTGACCAAATTTGGCATAAAAATCAAAATTTCTATCAATTTTTTTCTGGGCTACCGCCCCCAGACCCCTGCGACTACATATGTGCTTACTAAGCCTTGTTATTACATATCTTTCACCAAAGCCTATGCATGGATACACGAGGACGAGTACATTATGCTGCAGTTGCATGTCTACACGAGTATATTATGCTACATTTACTTGTGTTTATCGAAATTTTTTTCCAAGTGATTTTTTACACAAGGGTCCCCCCTTTGGTTTTTGATGGTTAGGCGGAAAAAAATTCTGATCGTCTCCAGTTGACCAAATTGGGTCTAAAAATTTAAAAAAAAATTTTTCTAGGGGCTACCGCCCCCAGCCCCTGAAACTTCTTGGTTTAGTAATCTTGCGTTTGTAAGGCGTTTTATGCGTGTTAAAATTGCTAAAAAGTGCCTTTTCACCCATTACAAAAGTCGAAGTCATTCCCCCCACCGAAATTATTGTCTGGGTACGCCACTGATCGTACCTAGGTATATATCCAAAGGTATAAAAACGCGTATATTTGCTTCTATATAGGCGAAGAAAACGCATTTAAAGTTTGCACAGAAAAATAAAATTTTGCACACTAAAATTAAAATTTTGCACAATTATGCACACAAAATTTTTTGAAAAAAAAAACCCTGAAACCCAGTCGTAGGCCTAACCTTGCTCTACCCGCTGGGGCCGGTTTCAGTTCGTTATCTCTTACCGTTTTTGGCGGGAAGCCAAAAACTTGACGGGGAAAAAACCCATGTGGGAAAAAATCCACCCCATAAACCCGAAAAGTGTGTTAGCGGTAGTTTTTCAACGCTATGGCACGTATTGGAGAGAAGCCTGTTTCACACGATGGGGAAAACGCGTGGGGTGCCCCTTGGGGCACCCCATCGGTGCCAGCGTGGTGCCATGTGGCATCGTGTATTCGTGTGACACCATGGGCACCCCGAGGGGCACCATGTGGCATCGTGTGACACCCCATGGGGTGCCCCGAGGGGCACCATGTGGGACACATGTGGGGCATCGTGTGACACCCACTGGGCCATGGGGTGCCCCACGCGTGGGGGAAAATCTGTATCGCTCGCCATGCGTTTTTCCGTAGCCAATTAGTAAGCACTGTTGATGATCACGTGACTTTATACCAATGCTTAAGGGGGTAGTGTCGCGAAAGAAGTTTTGCTCATACATAGGTTGCAAAAAGATATCTTTTTGCTTTGAGCTTCTACGTTCACTGAGAAACTAGTCCAATGCTATACTGTGTTAAATAAGACATGCAAGACAGTAGACTACCCAATATTTATTAATATCTCTGAACCAATCACCGATTGTAAGTAAGTACATTACACAATAAGGACATGATAATTCAACTAATTCAGCCAGATATCAGATTGGCCCACTTGTGAAGCACACATGACGCACAGCTTTTTGCCACAAATAAGAAAAAAGAAAAATGAAGGTTCGTTTTACTTTTGATTTTAAAATAAGCGTCTAAATTTTTCACAATTTATCATTATTGCTGTGAGTACTTCACTGTTTACGCACAGTTTCACAGTTCAAACAGGTATTACTCCGCAACCACTCAAGCAATTTGCACTAAATTTTGTGTGCATAAACTACAACATATGTCCTTTTAGTCTATGTAAACAAACTAACAAAATAAGTTGATAATTGTGACGAAAAAAATCGAATGTGAATAGGTTTTTCAAACGTATAGCAGGCGGGGAAAATGAAACCCGCATTTTCATATTTCGTCATGTAGCTCATAGACTATACGTTTCACGGGAAACCAAAAAAATCTGTCGTAGGCCTAACCTTGCTCTAAACGCTGGGACCGGTTTCATTTCGCTATCTCTTACCGTTTTTTGGCGGGAAGCAAAACTTGCCGGGGAAAAAAAACCCATTTGGGGGAAAAAAAACCCATGTGGGGGAAAAAGACCCACCCCATAAATCACCCGAAAAGTGTGTTAGCGGTAATTTTTCAACGCTATGGCACGTATTTGGATTAGTAGAGGCCACTGATGCCAAAACTATACGCAGATTTGCTATGGGGCCTCAGGTACATAAGTTTGAAAACTGCCCTTCGCAGCCCATTATAAAATTTTGAATTTTCAGATTTGAAAACAAAACACCTTAATTTCGCTTGAAAACGTTGAAAACAACTAAAAGGTTGCGATAACGCTTCAAATGCACGCAAAATGTGCACTTTATGGTTACATTTTACGCCCTTGACCTTTGGTGGTGGTTACAGTCAATGGGTGTGACTGGTCGTGACAGCCATATTTTAATTTTATTCGGTTATTTGGTGTTTAAACAAAAGAAATTAACAGATTATAATTAAAAACATACCAAAAAACTGGCAATAATCGCAGAGAATTCTGCTTTGCCGCTGCAAAAGGACCTCAAAATGACAAAGTCCAGACTATTAGGCGCGTGCTTCCAGAATTCGATCAAGAAAGTGTCAGTTTGCGCATTTGTGATAATAATAAACGTCTTTTTGCACTACCAGTGAGTATTCTGGGGTGACTACTAGGTTTTTCGGGCATCACCAGAACATTTTGCAAAAAGTGATTTTTTCCCCACATCGGTTTTTTTTACCCCGTCTGATTTCGGTCACACCCCCCCTGGTACAAAGAAGGAGGGACCTGCCACTGCGGTCGTCAATAGAGGAAGGGTAGTCTCTCTGTGAAAGTGTTTTTACATTTGAGTTCGCATCTTTAATTGCTGAAAAATGAGACTCCAAAATTCACCTGCCCCTTTGGAGCCATGTCAGGTAAAAAATGGGGGGGTCACAATTTTCAACTTATAAAAAATACCAGCGAGACCCTTATCGGATACCGCTTATATCAGTTTGCCTACAGGGACTGTACTATACACTGGCACATTTTTAGACCTGTACCACGTACCCAAGTTCACAAAACTGGGGTGGGTTTTTTTTCCCCGAAAAATGGGGTGGGTTTTTTTTTCCCCACCTCTGCTATAATTTTTCAACTTCAGCCTCACTAAAACGTATACTGCATGAGTTTGATGAAACTTCAGAAAATCCTTTACCTCAGCTCTGTATATTTTTAAAAATATATCT